>BOPM01000648.1:82837-92843 GCA_022179025.1 Porites australiensis
GACAATTAAGTATACGAGGTATTCGCGTTGTAAAGCATTCTTATCAGGGCATGGCTGCTTGTTGCACATTTGTTTTTCCCTCTTAGCTCCCTGACAAGGTTTTCCACCATAACTTGGGTGGGGATGGTCGTGTACAGTTTCGAGAACGTTCTTTCGAAACAATTCCACAAATCTGGTTACAGGTAGTCCAGCGACTTCAAATTGATCACCCACCGTTCACTAAACGAAAAAGGTGAAATCAAAGAAATCAATCAATCCACAAGAACGAGTAGGGGAGGACCTAAATTAATCTTTCAGGTTCAAGAGATTGATTTATAATTACTTGTAACGAATTTGAATTGTTATGAGTTACAGGGTTTCCTTTTCTCTTCTTTCTTTGGGCATCCATGTACGGAATTTAAGTCACCCCTGGATTGAATTAAACTACTTCAGTCCCCTTTAGTAAATTCAAAGGAGTGCGAGTGGATCGACTTCGATTGGTACTAATGACCCATAAGACATAACAGGGAGTCATGTCGCTTAAAAAGTGAATTTGGGTTCTTTCTGTCTTAAGAGCGATTATTCCTACCCACTTAGTTGTGGGAAATCACTGGACATCACAAGTACTTTGCACTAGTCTGTAATAACATGACCGCTTACCCGGACACTGGTGTAAGTCGCACGATTGAGATTGCTGAGATGGTCCAGCACAAGGTAGTCCACCATTGCTAGGCGGTGGATTTATGCAGCTTCGTTTACGGTTTTATTCGCCTTTTCAACAGCTTTTACTGCAATTCCTCCATGAACTCCAACTCGACCAACCTTCATTGACTATATATAAAAAGATCAACGGATGAAACGACGAAACACAAAGATTAATGTATGAGCAAGCAAACGAAATGAATTAAAACCTCAGTCAAAGAATGGATGATTCAAAGCTAATAAAAATAAATCATTTATAAAACAAATGCTGTATGAATTAAGTTTCATTTAAGGTAGCGAGAACCTATACTAGTCAAAGCCCTTCTGACACAACCCCTGATATGACTTCGCAAAGAGTATTCTGATTATCGCACAAAATTAATTAGATTAGTGACTTTTTGGGTCAGTTATTTCAGCGGAGTCTATAACTTAGGCTGCAGTTTAAGAAATCATTGGACCCCCAGATTTCTTTCTTAGTGGGTTAATTTAAGAATATAAGTGCGTTTCTATAGTCTACGCTATATGCTTTATTGAAATTGTTCACGATAATTGGTGTTTCAGTAGATAGAGCGGTTTTCACTTGACTGTCGAAAGGGATTGGTTTTGGTTTTGGTTTTGGTTTTACTACGCCCTTTGGTTGGCTAGTGTATTTACTTTGGTTTTGGTTTTACGACAGTCAAGTGAAAACCGCTCTAAGAGCATTGGGCAAACTGCATATGGCTTAGAACACAGTTTATTTGTTCATACCGGCTAAACTCCGTTTAAATCACTGGCCACTGAATTGATTCTACTTGCAGTTGGTCGAGTTGAAAAGCCGAAATCATTGAGTTGAGATGATTACCATTTCTATATGTTTTTAAGCAAACAGATCACAAAGCTTCAGGGCCCGCAAAGCAGTTAAATAACATTGCGCTAAACGGTTCCCAAGCTCTAATGAACGTACAGCAATATCGTCACCCTTCTCACAGCAAAATCCACTGAAACCTTGTTTGCAACTGCACCAAATATCTTCCAGAGTTCCACCGTTATAGCACCACTGATTACAACTCCTGATCTGCACAAGAACGACCAAGCAATATGGGGAATATCCAAAGCAATTGGTCGGTTTAAACCGTTGGCGTCGTCGGCATTGCCTTGCCATAGTTACCGCACGAAAAGGTGCAATCAATCCACGGGGACCAGGAAGTCAATTAACGAACAAATTGGAGGGGTTTGTGGGCGTGGCTGCTTCCACCATTGACAATCATCCAGCATCACACGAAAAAGGGAAAGGATAATCAAAGGCAGTCTTGGAGCCATTGTTCCGATCTTCTTTCAAAACGTGGTGGGTTGATTTAGCTAAAAGAGAGTGTAGCTGAATTTGCACAAGTCGAATATGTTCCGTTTGTTACTGAAGCCTGATTTCAATTAAATTCGCTTATGAGCTGTACTTACCTCGTACTTGTTACTCAGCATTGCCTGTCTGACTGACTGTTAACCTTTTTTGGCTTGTTTAGCTTGGAGTCTACGTGATGTTTGTCTTGCCAATGCTGAATCACGAGGTTAGTAGGCGAGAACTGAATATTAGCGTTAACCAAAATTGCTATTCAAAAGGCTAAGTATTATTTTATGTCGAGGAATTCTGTAATCTATAATTTCCTACTTTACCTCCTAAAATGCTACTTTGATATTAACCTCCGGTGCTGTTCTCAATTCGTTTAATAAGTTTTTTTTAGACCTAAAAATGAGGACTTTGAAAGACAAGTTTGAGTAAACTGGGTGTTTAATTTGTCAAGGCAAAACCGAAAATGACTACGTCAAGATATCACTGAGGCGGAAGTTATTAACGACCTCATAATGCTACTTTACTTTATCTCTCAATTTCTTAATTCTTTATTCTTTTCTTGTTTTGTTTTTAATCATTTTGCTAAGTACAGTACCACACGGACAGCGTGTGCGCGCTAAAAATCATAAAAATAACATATATCATATTAGAGAACGTTTGCAAGTGAATCACGAACGTAAATAGTTGAGTGCCGTACGAAAACCTAAGGGGGCCTACTAATATAAGTGATTTCATTGGCATGGTTATTTTCTTTTGACTTCTGCTCATGCTTTCCCCCAATTTATGATTGGGACAATCTTCAGCCTTATTTATTAAAACCTCAATGTTTTACTTTGAAGAAATACCAAATTTCATTTTTTTTCATGCTGAAATCTAACCGCATTTAGTGTGCAATCACGTCCTTTAAAAGTGACCGCAATCCTTAACGAGACGCCGTCCTTCGGAAGATTCAAAAATGAATTCACTGGAATTACAAAAAATATAGTAGAGATCAGACCGTTGAATTGAAACGTGTTCTGGGTATTCAATAAATTTATTTTCCAAGCAATTGTCACGCTGAATAAAGCTACGAAAAACCTGTTTGATTAGTTTTCGTATATTAGGTCTCTTCATACGCGCGCGATCTTGACGCGATCCAGTGTCGTGAACCAGGTCAAAAGGAAAAGGAAATTCAGTTGAAAAATGGCCTCCTAGTGTTCGCTTGTGGACTTTATCCGCGATATTGATTAAGAACACAATGATGGAAATCACTATTAAAGAACAATGTTTTTTTCTTTTGGTGAGGTTTGGTTAGAAAAGGACTAAATAAATTCAAGAAGGGCACACTTTTGAATGGAGGGAGGTGGCGACGCAGGGCGATAATAGTTCTGGCGCCACTTGTTCAAACATTGGATAGCGCTATCCACCGGATAAATGCATATTTACCTCTCTTTCGAGCAGTTATTCACTATCACACCCATTTTCTTTTGACTATTTATTACACACGTAGGAGGGTCAAATGGGGTGAACACGGGACCTATGAAACATTTGCTACCCTTCCTTAACAGCACCAACCCCATTTAAACCCCAGAAAATCCTTTTTCATCACAGAGCACTGGGTTCAAATTTACTCCAACCAAAAGGAGATTAAGTACATCTCATATTCCAATATTAGAGCCAGTGTGGAAACCCACCCTCCCAAGCTACATAATTTACTCCGATTCTCTCCCCCCTTCCATCCCTGACAATTTATGGACCTCCCCCATTCGATCTTCGCGAGTTTCTGCGGTACACGTATTTCTATTTTAGTGGATAAGTATTAGGAAAATCAATTGAGTTTTTATCCACTGGACAGAGATTTATCCAGTGGAAAGCTTTATCCACCCTTTGGAGTTAGGGTGGTGTCGACGACAGGTATTGCTGCCAGTATAGAAAAGACCGGCTGTACCGAGCGTACCGAGTGTACCGGCGGCTATAGCGAGTGTACTGAGTGTACCGAACTATAACCCGAACCCTTAGTCCGACTATAACCCTAACCCTAATCACGTCACCTTCCTCCACACGCGACTGGGGCCCAAACTCTCACGCCGTCGAGCTTACTCGGGTCCAAACTCCACGCGACTCAAACGCTGACTGCAGGCTCATCTTACCACTAACCAGGTACTTACACTGTACCGCAGGCGCAAACTGTCTGCAACGAGCCGATACCCTACTTACACACCTGAAAAAAGTAACTTAAGAGAGGCGACTCCTTAATCGGCGCTCTTTGCTAGACTTTTCCACAGAATTTCTCTCTCCAATCACAGCCGAAGTAATCACCTATTCGCTTGTTGTATTTAGTCAGTCTTTGCCTTTAATTTCCCAAGGTTCCATGGAATAAAACTGAGGAATAGATCCGCTAAGGCTCAAATAAGAGAAATAAATATTAAGTTTCCTTGATGTCGGCACCAGCAGAAGCCATTATTGATGACTTTATCGCGTATCCAGAAATGGTTATGATCCGGACTGACAAAAGATAGGAAATTTAAAACATGATTCGTGGATATATATATATATATCTACCTGGAGTTTTGAAAACCAGGTTGTTTGAAATCTTAAGTCAACTCCAGCACATTGCAGACAATCTTTCAAAGCAAAATTTGCTTAAAGCCTACATGCTTAGCCCTCGTTGAGCCAGCTAATTTTTTTTCGAGGGGGGCTTCCGTCAAGCTAAGTGTCATGTTGTTGCATAGACACAGGGATATTATCTGGTATCAGGAGATGCATTTGGAGTAGACTGGTTAGATTCTAGGGGGTGGGGTTGTTCTAAAGAGCATGCTTTGTGCTGGACAGTGGATTTGCTGAATTTTTGTACCAGGGCTTATCCCTGTCTTTCATAGCTCAGTGTCTCTCTCAAACTGAGGAGGGTTTGTGTCTAGCTGGGTGTCATGTTGTTGCACAGACACAGGGCTATCATCTGGTATGCATTTGGGGTGGCCTGTTTAAATTCCAGGGGGTGGGGTTGTTTTAAAGTTTGACTGTTTCCGCACTGTTATGCAGTTTTTTGTGCTGTTATTATGCAAGCAATGACCTACTCTGTTGCTAATGTTTCAAGTCACCAAGCAGTTAAATTGGTGGTTGTAGGACCTGGTTTTGTTGAGCAGTTTTGGTTTGGATTGTTTTTGGGAGACCACTGGCAATGAAAAATGGTGTGAATTGGGGAAATGGCTTTGCAATCGGTGACGCCAGCACTAAAATTGTCCCTTAAAATGCCTTATTTTCCAGACTAATGAGGAAAGCTTCCCTTTTGTTAACTTCAAGAAAGATGTCTCTATCAAATGGAAGCTCGTGTACTCAATAATTTCTTTTTGAGGTGAGATTTTACTTTTCCAGTACGAAGGGGCGTTAAATCACCAATCAGTGCGGGAGACTGACATGTTTTAGTAGCCGGGTTTTCAAAAAACCAGGTATATAGTAAAACAGAAAGTGTGAAAAGTGCATGTACATTTAAACCTAAAAAAAGGAAAAAATGACCGTTTTCATTGCAAAACAGTATAAGAAAGTAGAATAAAACTGTAATAATATTGTCACTTTTTCGAGGGGCCCAGAGCTCCGAGTGCGTTTTAAATGTAGGAGGGGTGCCTGAGGACGAGAAGGGCTCAATCAAATCCCTCCTGCTTTCTGTAGCTGGTTTTACTTCAACCTGATTAGTGAAGAAGAAAATCAAAAGCAAAGACGAAGCTAAAATTAGCAAACCTGTACAGTCATTTACTGAAAGAAAAAAGAAAAACTATAGCATTATGGGTCATGACGTTAAGCCTTAAACCCTCTCTCCTTTGTTCTTCCTTTATCAGTAAACTCGAAGGGGAACTAAAAGAATACACACCACTGTTCGAGAAGAGAAGGGTACATTTTCCTGGTTGTGAGGTCTAGCTCTACCCCTGTCATCCCGCTTTTCTTATCACATATAATCATACAGTGTGCTTATACATTAAATGGACCGACAGTGGCAGCCAGTGGCGCCATTGTATACACAGAAGTCCGAACTTACTGTTCATATATAATGTCAAAAGGACATGTACTGTATATGTTGTCCTTTCATCAAATTATTTCGGTCGCATCCGGAAAAGTTTGCAAATTGCCCACCCTTAGATGAACTTCGATATCGAATTCCTCTCTACATGACCTGAGGAATGCCCGACAACCGCACTTAGCTAGAAGAGACGGGATGGGCATGTTTAGAGTTAACTGCATGTATCTGTACTAATGTGCAAACTCGGTTTTTTACTGGTTATGAATTTCACCCCGTCTTCCTGTAATATTATTTAGCTATTATTTATCTTAACACTTTTAAAACATGAAAATTAGCATATTTATGGATATTTGGCAGATCAGATATCTCACGCCTGGCCATAACACTTGAGCTTTCCTAATGTATGATATCCTTCCTCACTTGAGTCATCAAGGTCTGCCAGTCTGATCTGTGTCACAGGAAGAGCAGACTTATCTGTCAGCAGACCGCTGTCCTCTCTCCAGCCGCTCCCACCGTTGTAACAATTACACTTTTTTTCACTACTAGAGCAAGAGTTTGTTACTCCGCATGCGCACATGTTGGCTGCTCCACCAGCGCCTCCCCAGTTGTTCATTTTCCTTCCATCACGTGACACCCACCAAGCAACCGACTCCGGTACAAAGGCTACATCACTGTTGCACTCAAACTTGATAAACTGTTCACAGTTCTGTGAGACTCGAGTAAGTGCTGCCAACTGAGCGACGTCGACTCCAGTGTAAGTGACATCTTTACTGTAACAACCTGGAGTCCAACCACATCCAGGAATATTAGCAACATGGGTTCTTCTTTCTGTATTGTGACTTATGACTGTCACGCCAACTCCTCCCTTGTCACTCATATCACAATACACACTGAACGGAGTCACGCCTCCTTTACCATCAGGGTCAATAATATAATTACCCGAAGAGCTTCCACTGTGGCCTGATTTTATACTGCTACAGGACACGGGTTTGAGCACTTCAACAGTAGACGATGCTATTATTGTCCGTTGATAATTTTTCGCTACACATGTGTAGGATCCAGCGTCACTTGTGGTCACCTTCTTTAGAAACAAAGTTCCGTTTGGGAAATTAACATGAGTACGAGGAAGATATTTGTTGGTCCTCTTCCAAGTTATTTCTAGGGCTCCCTGAACTTTGCAATTTAACATCAGGTTGCTGAACTCAGATGCGGCAACCTTTAAAGGAGGTGTCAGGGTAAATTTGAGCCTGTCAATCACTGTCATCACGGCCAAGGCGGAGTCTTCTCCAAGGAGATTCTTTACTGAGCATACGTAAGCCCCAGTATCCTTTTTAGTTACACTTAATATAGTCATGTTCCCATCGATCACTGCAGTCCTTCGTCTTGGCAAATGACCTAATGGTTTTTGCCACTTGATCGTTGGTATGGGCAGACCAGAAACCTTACACACTATGGTCACCTTTTCTCCTTCTTCAGCGATAACAGAGGAGGGCTTTTTTGTGATCAAGGCCGCAACTGAAAATAACAGACACAAAAAGAAAATTGCAAACCAAAAGACGTTAAATCCCTCCTCGAGGAATTTCCTCTATTACAACTTAGTCGATCATCATGATTTCAAGTACGTGGCCTACGTTCTCTATTCCGCGTTTGTATGTAGCCGGTCTAAAGCAACCGCACCACTAAGAAGTCAAGCCTACGGTTAATTATGCATTAGGGCTAGATTTCATTAGTGACAGAGTCGAAGTTAGAGTTGCAATCAAAAGTGCAATGTTATAATGTAATAGAGAGTGCTCCAATTTTGGATGCAACTCCGTCAATTTCGAGCTCTTGATGAAAACCAAATTTTTTAGTCGCCGGCGGAAGCGGAAGGACTAAACCAATTAAGAATTTGTTCATGCTTAGCGTGCGTATATCGAGTTATGGATGCACGAGGGAAGTTTGGAGAACATAAAAAATGCGTAAGAGTAGCTCGTGCGCAGAATTTGTTCATAGCGGCTCAATAGGACTTGTATAGGGCAAGCACGCGCGCTATGTTGTAATATGAAACTGAGAATTGAAACAAGAGGGCCACAAGGAAAAATACAAGGATGCCACTGCGCATCTTTCAGTTTACCCCAATAAAGTTGGTGTTGCTGTTGTTGTTGTTGTTGTTGTTGTTGTCGTCGTTGTTGTTGTTGTGGCATTGGGAATGGTTTCTTTTTTCTTTTCTGCTTGGGACTCGTTTTAAGAAACTCTGAACTCGACCTCGAGTCCAACCTCGTTCCCAGGGTTCTCTCCTAACCGTCCCTACCTAAGTGAGAGAGAGAGTCCCTGGTTGGGTCTAATCCAGAAGCTGGAGATTACAAATAAACGACTTAGAGGAAGGGCAGATTAGGGCGAGATTTGTCTCTATTGAACGTAACCAGGTTAGTTGAAAGTGTGGCTATGAAATGAATGAGTCTCAAAGGTCATTTTTTATACAGTTCATGGGGACAAGTTAAACCAAACTCGCTGAAAATAATGTACGGAATCCTCTCCTCTCGCTCCATACGGACGAGAAAAAGAGAACCCTGGGAACGAGGTTCGACGGCGTCATAATTAGTGCGATGCGAAAGAAGAAAATGAAAACATCCTCATTTAACATTGCAATTCCTGTGAGCTTATAATGACACTGCCTAGTACGACTCCGATTATCGATTGACTTTGGGTCAGAAGGAACTCCTATCACCCCGACTACCATTCTGACTACGTACGTTGCTACAAAAAACTAGGGTCTAGACTTTCAACACGTTTTATCATGTCCCTTATTTGAAGCTCGGGATTCAGGATTTTAAAGCAAAATCGGGCAAGATTTGGGATTGAAAGCATGCGTGCGAGTTAGAATATCCAAAATAACCGGGGATGACGGGATTACACGGGATTGATTGATTACGGGATTGAAGAACCCTATTAGGGACCCTCATGTCAAGAAGAGAGAATCTTGGCTTAAAAACTTTGTTCTCGGTTTAACTGCGAAATTCAACCCAACACGGCTACCAATATCTAAAGACAAACTTATGGAAGAAGATGCTTAAAAAGAAATATATCTTGACGTCGACTGCAGAAATATGCAAGTCATACAGTTTTATTTGCATTGTTCCCATCATTTAATTTTGTCGTGTGATAATCCTAATCTTCTCTTCACAACCTCTGGGAGGGGTTAGTGGTATCGGGAACAAGACTTTCGTAAACAGCCTCAACTGTATACCTTATAAGAGCCTCTAAGTTCTTCAGAAGCTTCGATAAATATGTACGTACCTTTGTTGGTAATGTAACAGTATTCACCTTGTTTAAATGTATGACAGTAAGAGAAAATGACGGAGAATTAAGACGTCAATGGAAAATAAATACAAGAGATTTACCTTGAACAATCAATGTGGCTGATGAGGTCATGACTCCAAGAATATTTTTTGCCCTACACGTGTACACTCCTCCATCTTGTGACGTCACATCTCTTATCATGAGGCCACCACGTGATTGCATGATTCGTCTGTCGGCGGGAAGACTGGAATTTTCTCTCAGCCACGTGACCTGGGGCACTGGATTTCCCTTAACCTCGCATTGCAGTGACGCTATACCAGTTTCGTTCACTACCATGGACATCGGAGGTGACACAATCGAGGGAGCTGAGATAGATTCACCGGGATCGCCCTTGGGTCCTTGAGGGCCTTGATCGCCTCTAAGTCCAGGAGGCCCCTGATCCCCTTGAGGACCTCTCGGTCCTTGTGGTCCCTGGGGCCCAGCTGGCCCATGTTTGCCTGGGGGACCTGGCCTGCCTCGTCTTCCCCTGACTCCCTTGGGACAATGTGCCATGCAGGCCAGGTTACTCATCACCAGTTTAACTTCCCTTTTTATGTCCTCTCTACTAATGATCTCACTGTCGTTTGATTTCTTGTTTACATTGTTGGCGTTGCGTTTGTGACGAATTTGTATTTCTGCAACTGAGGGATAATTTATGTCACTCTCATGATCTCTCAGTGAAAGAATGTTTT
>BOPM01000648.1:107231-124630 GCA_022179025.1 Porites australiensis
ATGTAGCTAAAGGTGAGACTCAAAGAGGCAAAAAAAATTTGCTCAGTCAAATTGTAGAATACTCCATGCACTGTATAAATTACGCAAAAAGAGAGCAAGAAAAACATCTGTTGTTCAAGCTACTCTAGGGGTCTCTAAAGTCACGTTTCACACTATCACGAGCTCAATCTCTCTGGTCACGAGCTATGAGTCATGTTTGGCCTGTCAACGCTTAATTCAAATCGGACTAATCACAAACTGCGAAAGAAAATAGCCAATCAATAACGCCGACATATATCCATGCTACTCTACGGGATTCGAACACGATATTGTGCACTAATTCGCAGACTCTCTATACAGAAGGTTTAGAGTGTCTGCGACGCAGGCTAAAACTCAGATATATAAACAAAACACATGTGCACAAAGTGGAGTTGAAAAGTCTTTATTTCCGTTTAGTTTATGTCTTCTTATTGAGCTCTAAAACTCGAATATATATAAACAAAATACACAAAGTAGAACTGAAAACCCTATTTCAATTTTGTCTGACGTTTTCTCCGTTCTATCTCGAGGAAATGAAAAACTATTGAAGTCTTGTCATTTTCACGCACGGTTAATCAGTTAATTATGCGAGCTCGCAAGCCCAAAGTTGAATACAAATTAGCTCTACAGGAAAGACCCATCACCTCTTCTTTGGTGTTAGCCTGCGATCAGGCGGGAGGGGCGGAGGGACAGAAAGGGAAGAAGGACCGTCTGATTGCAGATTATTTCATTCCTGGTTTGAGCAAGGGAGATCAAGAAATATAGCCAAGCTATTTTTTATAGTTTATTTCGTAAGCTGCAGGTAGTCCAGTAGTCCTTTGATTCTTTCACTGTTCATTTAGACCAAAACTTAAACAAAAACTCGAAGATACGCTTAGAGCTCTTGAAGTTTCGAAATACGATCAGTTTTGAATAGACATAAATGAGATTATTTCTAGTTGGATAAGGAAAGGCTGGAAAGGAGGCACTGACCAACTTGCATTTCAGTGGCCCGCGCTGTTTCCCGTTCTTGCTGCGTTATCCTCGATCTATAACCAAAACTGAAGAAGTACGCAGTAATAGAACTGTTGGTTGAAGAGCAAAGTATTATTTGCAACATTTAACTGTTTACAATTTATCTGCATACCTTCTTATAGGAAATTCACGCTCTATGAAATTAAGGTTTTCGAAATTAACGCGTTTTAGATTAACGCGAAAGTAGTGGAAAACGATTCTCGAATTAAGGAAATTAACACGGAAGAGAGGATAACATTTCAAAATAAAGGAAATTGACGCGACGTTTACAAAGAAACAAAACTTGTTGAGACGACAGGATTAAAGTTAAACTTGAAATCCGAAATGGCTACTTTGTTTTTGGCTAGGCTCTTTCCTTAAACGTACGAAGGGTTTACGGAAAGAAATCAGGCCACTCAAGTTCTACACAGTTTCTCTGTAACTGGCGGAACTCCACCCTGATAAAAATACTCGTCTTTTTTAGGTGTCAAGAATTTCACAAGGTTTTGAGAAATTGGGGTCAAAATAATGGAAATTAACGCTACACTTATATAATTAACGGCACGGAAATAAACATTAACATAAATTAACGCGACCAAAATTAACGCGAATTTTGGAAATTCGCGGTTACTTTCATGGAGCGTTAATTTTCTATAATAAGGTACTATCATTTTTTGAAACAAAAATTGGTAAGGTATCCAAACTTTTACAGAAATCACTTAGAATTCACTTGCCAGGCCATAACCTTTTAAGTTATCGTAATGTATGATATCCTGGTTAAGTGAAGAGATCCTCATTCGGGCCGGCTGCTCGTTACCCATACTGACACAATCTGCCGATCCATATAACTAAACAAAAATAACTGTTTGTCTTGAAAAGCAAAGTTTTCTTTGCAAAATTTAGCTGCATATGATTAATTTAGCCGCATAACCCTATCACTGTTTTTTTTTTTTTTTTTTTTGCAAAACAAGAAATGCCTATGTGTCCACAGGAAGAGCAGACTTATCTGTCAGCAGACCGCTGTCCTCTCTCCAGCCGCTCCCACCGTTGTAACAATTACACTTTTGGCCATTTAAGCAAGAGTTTGTTTTCCCGCATGCGCACGTGTTGGCTGATCCACTAGCGCCTCCCCAGTAGTTCATTTTCCTTCCATCGCGTGACACCCACCAGGAAACTGACTCTTGCACAAAGGCAATATCATTTTTGCACTCAAATTTAATAAACTGTTCACAGGTTTGTGAGACTCGAGTGAGTGCCGCCAATTGAGCTGTGCTAACTCCAGTGTAAGATACATCTTTTCTGTGACAACAGTAACATCCAGAAGTCACACCACACCCAGGGATATGGACAACATGAGTTCTACTCTCGCTGTCGTGACTCATGACTGTTACGTCAACTCCTCCCTTGTCACTCATATCACAATACACACTGAAAGGTTCCACGCCTCCTTTGCCATCAGGATCAATAGTATAATTACCTGATGAACTTCCACTGCGACCTAACTTACTGCTGCAAGACTTAGGTGTAATCACCTTAACAACAGATGTCGCAGTTACTGAACGCAGAGAGGAGAGTTGTTTGCCACGCACGTATAGGGTCCTGCATCATTTGGTGATATGTTCCTAAGAAGTAAAGTACCATTTGGATACAAAATATTATTTCGTGGAAGATGTTTTTCCACTCTAATCCAGTCAACTTCTATTGCACCTTGAGCTTCACAGTGCAACATCAACTTCCAAGACACCGAGGTGACAGCTTTAATGGGTGGAGTCAGGGTAAATTTAAGTCTGTCGATCACGGTCACCTTTGCGATTGCGGTGTCATGTCCAAGGAGATTCTTTGTAGTACATGCATACGTCCCGCCATCTGCTTTTTCTACTTTGAGTATTGTAAGGTTCCCATTTTCCAGGGTGACGTTCTCTCCTTCTTCAACTATTACAGACAACGGCCTCTGAATAATTAAGGCTCCCACTGCAATAAAAAAAAGAAACAAGAGTTCTGTAGAGCATATCCCTCTTTTTCCTTGAGGGCGAAAAAGGAAGATCTTCTTTCTCTAACTTAAGACACCTTTTATTGCGAGTTTAACTCTTACACCATTTGAATTCCCCTAAGTTAAGAAAATATTTATCTCTCGTTCGTAGAGGTTTCTATAAGTAAGAAAAAAGAATTATTCATAAAATATTCAAAAGTGAACTATCTAGGGGTGAAGGAAAAGGCAAAAGACGTTTCTCCTTCACTTACCCTCTGCCACGCCTCCTAGCAGTTTAGTGCTTACAGTACGCTGCTTACCTTATAAAGGTAGGTACTGAGTCAACCCACACGCCCAGCTTAACGTGAGTGCGATAAGGAACGGACCATTAGAAAAGTTATAGAAAGGTGGGAGGGGAGCGAAGTACAGAAAAATTTATTCATGCAAGGGAAAATTTACTAAAGAAATAAGGGATCGATATTCTAATGAAAAAATATAGTGGAACCTCTCTCCTCTGGGACACCTCCATTCAGGGGACACAAACTTTGGTCCCGGAAAAACACCCATATAATCTTTCTATCTGTTACCTGTATTAAAGGGACACCTCCATTCAGGGAAAAGGGACACATTTTCTGGGTCCCGAAGCCCAAGTTTAACCTCCATTCAGAGGACACCTTAGCACTCAAAACGTCACTGACCACAAAGAGTGTTGACATTTTCAAGTTTGCACTAATGACCAATGTGGAAGCTTTGATTCACAAACTTAACTATCTCACTATAAAAATTAATGTTATTTGAATTGATGTGATAGGAAACTGGGTAAGCACCTCGTCGGCCAACATGTAATGCCGCAGGGATAAGTTAACGATGATTTCTGTATGTTTTCTTAGCGAGTTAATTATTCACCAGCTCTAGCCCAACCTCCATTCAGGGGACACCTCTATTCAAGGAACGCTTGCCTCGGTTCGAAGGTTGTCTCCTCAATAGAGATTCCACCGTATTCATGCAGCTCAAAATCTTCTCACCTCCGCCATAACTTTTCCAATGGTCGGCTCCTAAAGCGGCGACGAGCATCTGCACTATCCTTAATGGATTTGACTCTAAAAGCAGCAGCCAGCTGCTTTTATCCATCGGTATAGAAAATTTTACCTTTGAAAACAATTTGACATGAATTGAGACTCGATCTGCCTTCGGTCTTTCTCGTTATCTGGCTACTGGTTGTTAACAAATTGTTATGTGCTGTTTTTCCATCCTTGATTGAGTATCCATGTTGTTTTGTTGTTCAGCTAAAAATATTAAATAATATCGAAATACTCAGATTATTGGTCACTTTTCCTTAATTTACAAGACGGGTGTATTTGAAGACGACATTCAAAAGTGGCGAGAAGGGGTTTCTTGCTTACTTGTCATGGCAGCCTATATCTAGTTCCTGGGCGTTCGATTCTCTCTCCTTACAGCCTATGGCAAAGTCCAGGATTGACCGAGCAGAGAACGCCTATTGGCTTTTACCTTGGGTATCAGTGAATTATCGAGGAGAGCTGGTGCGAATGGGTAGACAGAAAGGTGGGGGGAGGGGGGGGGGCGTTCCTAAGTCTTCAAAATACAGTTCAAATAAAACAGTGTTTAAGTACCCTATTCAAAAGTATTTAAGATATGGTCATTATTTGAGGCCTTAAAACTGATTTCAAATGGTCTATTTTAACTCTGTTTGTAATAGTCTTAGTGGATGTGTCTCAAAATACATTTTAGATACAGCTCAAAACTGTGTTTTGATAAGTAACGTTTAAAGGTACTTAAAATACGGTCAGCATTGAAGGTCTTACAACAGATTTGAAATAGTATATTTGAACTCTGTTCAAGTGACAATGTTAGTAATCCTTTGCACAAAATACATTTTAAATACCCTATTTTAATCATATTTATTAAACAAAATACATTGTAAATTGATAAGAGAGCTTCTCCTTTTTATGAAAATAATACAATTTAACTACACTATTTCAAACATTGGCGAAATTTTAAACGTTTATGGAAAACAGCATTAATTTACAGGAAGGTGGCTTAAAAATAGTGTTCAAATAGTAAAACTACATTTTAGATACTTAAGAATCAGTTTTAAAATACATTGGTTTTGTAAGGGTGTTTTTCCTTTCCCTTTTCCCCAGAAAGGTAAAGGGGAGACACCAGTCAGACTCCTTCTCCTTAGGAAAGCGTGATACTCAGCTTACAAACCAACGAAATTTTAGTGCTTGCACACCTCTTCACCCCTCCTCCGAAGACGCCTGTATTGAAGGCTAAAAACTTACGAACAATTAACGAATTCGAAGGAAAATGAAATTCTTAGCACACATAACATTATATTGAAGAGCATCTTTTAAAACTACGTGTATGTATGGGAACGGAACGGAAGACTTTTAAATACAACGGCACAACAATCTTTTACTGAAACCGACATTCAAGAAAGTCTTTCCTTGATAAAGCAGTTAACGTTTGAGTTCTCTACCCGGAACCAAATAAAAAAACCTCCCAGTTATATTGATTCTACGGCGCACTTTGTTAGAATGTTTGATTCTTTGATGAAAGGCCTCAACTCAAATACAAGGACCCATAAGTCATTCAGTTTTCGAAACTCTCACAACTCAGCGCGGAAGCAATCGGTTTATTTGCCTAATGAGTATATATTTTCTTCTCTCTGTTGGCTCAAAAATTGAAGCATTCTTCGATGAGCGTAAAGCTCGAACTCGACGTGCACTAGTGCCACCAAACAAAGAGCAAAAGAAAAAACGATTGATGAAAACACCAGAGTGTTGGAGACGGGACGCCTGTATGATGGTTGCATTATCGGATAACACAGATATTAAGGGGTCACGCTCTGGCCCTAGACACAGTCACAATGCCCCTTCCCCAAGACTGCCCGCGTGATAGAAGTTCGACTGTACATGTTTGAGTTGTTTTCGCACATGTTAGAAATAACTTCGTGAAAATTTAACGTTATATATCCTGGGTCATGCACTGTCTCAGCCAGTGAACAGTTTATATATAAGAAAAAAAAAACATTCACCCATTTTCTTACCTTCACCCGCGTCACTGCTGTGTAAGGACGAAATCGGTTCATCGTGAACAGTTTTACGAGGTCCAAAATTATCCATTCGCTGGTGACTCAAGACTTGAGACATCTGTCGATGAGCGTGAAGTTCGAACTCGACGCGAACCAGTGTCACAGAGCAGACAACAAGGGAGAGAAATATTGAGGAGAACGCTAAATTGTTGGAGACTGGGTGCGTCTTTGATGACTCCATCAATCAGCTTTAGTGTCTTAAACGACATTTTAACGTAACCTGCTCGTACAATTTTGATTCTTTCCGTATAGTGGCTTGGTTTTTTAGACGTGTCATATAAACCTGACCATGTTTCTGCCTTCAGTTTTGGCTATTTTTCAGACCGCTTAAGGGAGGATTAAGCTTTTTCTCAAATGTATCCATTTCCTTAATTCCAAAATCAGCGCGGCGAGGTCTGTTACGTAACCGCATATCACGAGGTTTCAGTCAGTAAGTTTAAATTTCATGGCTATGGTCTCCTAAAATTACACTGAAATTAGTCCTTGGGGGTTAGAGAGAAGAAAGCGCCGGAAAACTCAGGGCACTGAGGTACAAAAGGAAAGGTAAAAGAGTGAGTAAAAATTAAGAAAACAAGTCAGAGTCAATTGATGGCAATAGCTCATCTTCAGACCTCTTGCAATCGTCTTACATATCACTATTGTTAGTACGGGAATCTTGATGTTTGGACAAAAAGCTGCAATAAGGTTGCGAAAATCTGCCAATAACTACAATAAAGTATTTACCTACATTACCAGTGCTGCTAAACAACAGTTAAAAGCAATCGGTTTATATGACGGCCACAGTGCGAGTTAATGGTAGGTATTTTTGTCTCTCTGTTACGTTGAGTCTGGGAATTCGATGGGCGTGAAGCATAATCTAGAGGTAAATCAAAATCCCGGGGGGGCTCTCAACGAAGTTATTTACAGGGAAGTTCCGCCCCAAGGTCCGATCTCTTCATTTAGGACACACTGAGGTCAAGAAACGGCCTCTTCTACGCGAATAAATGGGAGTTGTAAACAATCCATTGAGCACAAACCATGCTCAGCTACAGTAAATGGAAAAATGCCGTTTTGAAGTCTTTTCCTGTCTTAAAAAAAGTCAACCCTCAAATTTTGTCGACTTTTAAAAGATCATTCTCTAAAAAACTGGGAAACACAGAGCTCACACATTATCCACTCGCTAGGAGGTGAATATTTTTTAATAGTCCGGGAAATGGAGGGGAGGGTGAGGACGTTTTCAACTATTTCATCAGCGGCACGTTTTCTTCCTGGTATTTCAAAATTACAATAATATGTGACAGCTGACATTTTCCATTTTAAATTTTATTTTTATTCAGACACTGCTCCCTGGAAAATGGCTGTCAATTTTAAACTTGTTCTTGAATCTCCGACCAACTCGACGTATTCCAGTCACAGTGGGTCGTTTTCCATTCGAACGTCAGTAATCTGCGCTCTATCACTAAAGAGAAGCATGAAAAAAAGGAACTGTTTGTCGGTTTTCACGACAGTTTCGTTTGCCTTGTTAAACTGCACGAATTAACTTTTAAATACCACAAAAATGTTTAAAGAAATCTCATGCCTGGCCATAACACTTGAGTTTCCCTAGAGTATGATAACCCTCCTCGTCTGAGCCATCCAAGTCCGCCAGTCTGATTTGTGACACAGGTAATGCAGATTTGTCCGTCAGCAGACCGCTGTCTTCTTTCCAGCCCCTGTTATGATCGTGACAATTACACTTTCTACCTTTTGAGCAAGAGTTTGTAACTCCGCATGCGCACATGTTGGCTGATCCACCAGCTCCTCCCCAGTAGTTCATTTTCCTTCCATCACGTGATACCCACCAGGCAATCGACTCCTGTACAAAGCCTACATCACTGCTGCACTCAAACTTGATAAATTGTTCACAGCTTTGTGACACTCGGGTGAGTACCGCTAGCTGAGCGGTGCTCACTCCATTGTAAGTGACATCTTTACTGTAACAACCAGGGTTACTCAACCCGCATCCGGGGATATTACCGACATATGTTCTACTCTCGCTGTCGTGACTTATGACTGTCACGCCAATTCCTCCCTTGTCAGTCATGTCACAATACACACTGAACGGATCCACGCCTCCTTTGCCATCAGGGTCAATAACATAATAACCTGAAGAACTTCCACTGCGGCCTGATTTAATGCTGCTACAAGACGTTTTCTTTGACACTTCAACAAAAGACGATGCCTTAATTGTTCGTTGATAATTTTTAGCTACACATGTGTAAGTACCGGCATCATTTGTGGTCACCTGAGTTAGAAATAAAGTTCCGTTTGGGAAGATAACGTGATTCTGAGGAAGATTTTGGTTTTTTCTCTTCCAAGAAATTTCTATGGATCCCTGGGCTTGGCAATTGAGCATCAAGTTACCTAACTGAGGGACTACAAACTTTATTGGAGGCGTCAGGGTAAATGCGAGCATGTCAATCACAGCTACTAGTGCGACAGCAGAGTCTTCTCCAACGAGATTTTTTGCTGAGCATGCATATGTCCCACCATCTGCCTTCATTACACTTACAATGTTCATGTTCCCATCGATCACTGTAGTCTTTTCTTTTGGCACGGTACCTAATGCTTTTCGCCACGTAACCGTTGGCATCGGCACTCCAGTAGCTTTGCATACAAGGGTTACGTTTTCTCCTTCTTCAACGATGACAGAAGAGGGCTTTTGTGTGATCAAGGTAGCAACTGCAATTAAGAAACACGAAAGATAATATCACCCGATCATTTTGAGGCACCCATGAGGAGTTTTCTTTGACTTAACCTTGCAATAGAGTAATTTCATACTAGTGAACAAAAAATTTATGTCATTGAATGTAACAAGCGTAAGGCCGTCGCCCCTGTGAAGTCTAAGGCTACAGTTTTGTTTTAATGCTGGTTTTCGATAGCGACGGAGTTGAATGTCATACTCGTAATCAGAATCTCACAGCGTCATGATTTTCGACAAAGATTCCGCTTAAGATAGCCGCGATCTTTTCTGGACATCCCCTGGGGCCTAGTAGCATGGGGTGCAAGTAAATATTCTAGCAAGTGCATATCCAAGAGATGGACCCAAACTTCTTTCGAAGCTTAAGTGCAATATACTTAATTGCTAGTACTGTAACAGTATTTTAGTTGTTTAGTTGTATGACAGTGAACTAAGACTACTGGGACATTAGGGTTGGGAAGTAAATTACCTTGAACAGCTAATGTGGCCGATGAAGTCATGACTCCAAGAATATTTCTAGCCCGACAGGTGTACACACCTCCGTCTTGTGATGTCACATTCCGAATCGTCAGTCCACCACCTGATTGTGTAATTCGTTTGTTCAAAGGAAGACTGGAATTTTGTTTCATCCACGTGACCTGAGGTGTTGGATTTCCTTTAAACTCACACTGCAGTGACGCTATATTAGTTTCGTTTACCACCATGGACACCGGAGGTGACACAATAGAAGGAGCTGAGATGGATTCACCAGGATCGCCCTTAGGTCCTGGAGGGCCCTCTTCGCCTTCAGGCCCAGGTGGCCCCTGATCTCCTTGTGCACCTTTGTTTCCGTTAGGTCCTTGGGGCCCGCTTGGTCCGGGTGGACCATACTTACCTGGGGGACCAGGCCTGCCACGTCTTCCCCTAATACCTCTAGGACAATGCATCGTGCAGGCCAGGCTACTCAGGACAAGCTGTACTTCCCTTTTGATGCCATCACGATCGTTGTCACTGACAGTTGCACTGGAGTTGTATTTTACATTTTTGTTTTTGCGTTTCTGGCGACTGTGAACTCCTTCAACTACAAGGAAAGAAAAGAAAAAAAACAGTGATGTTTACACTTTGATAATAATAAATAAGGAGGATAATAGCCATTTCTTTGCACGATGGCTACATTATACATTGTACTACTACGATCAGAATCCTTTTCATCATATTTGAACTTGGTAGTCCTAGTGAGGTCTAAATAACAAAAGGCCTCATTTGCACAAGAAAGCAATACCCTCAAGGGCATAGTAGTAAAATTATGTTATCGTGCAAAGTGCCTAATTATATATAATGCCAACCCCAAAACGCTCTACTTTGTTGCAGGTTTTTAAGAAATCATTTTCGCTTTTTACTGACGTAATTGATAAGGGGCACCCAATGACCAAATACGTCAGAATTCTCTCAAATGGTTTTCCCTATGCTTCAAAAGCCTCTTTGGTTATTTTGGAGCTGCCGTAAATACTATTAATCTGATCGCATGTCTTCAGTTAGGGGAACTTTGGTCGTCCGCGTTCCTTTGCCTGGGCCTACTATGTCTTTGATATCAAACTCTTTGAGGTTTCCTTTCCCAAGTCTTTTTTGTTGAGAATGTTGTTTACGTTGTTTATGCTGTTAAACGTATCATCATCCGGTCATCCGTATCTCATTGCGCCATGACAAGTTGGGAGTGTTTCTATTGCGTATTGACTTGATGGTAATATGACTATCTCGGATGTGACCTTATGTAACTGACAATCCTTTATCCTTTCAGACAAAGACAATTAAGTCTTTTCGATAGCACCACAGAAGAAACGAATACAAGATCAAAGATTCCGTTAAATTGCGCACTATGATAAACCAAACTTTTTTCAAATATCAGGAAACAATGTTATATTTTTCAAACTGCTGCGGGTTGCTGAGTTGCTGCTGCTAGTTGTTGGATATAGACACCGTACATACACCATGCACTGAATGTCTTAAAGACATTGAGGAGCGCTAGCTATATCTTAGAATTCGTTAGCAAGTTTTCAACAAAGCACATTCGAACTTGGCACTTTTACTAAGTTAGGGCGCTCTTTTCATTGGAGTCAATGGACGTTCCCTACCTTGTTCATGTCAAAAGATAAACAAAAAACGAGGTCAAATAACTTCCTACGAAAAAATTTATGCGACGCATTCTCGACGCTATGTCTCAGTCAGTGAATAGTTTATAAAATATAAGAAATGACGCAACCTACCTTCAACAGAGTTTCTGTGAAAGGACGAGGTGATCGGCTCATTTTGAACAGTTTTGCGTGGTTCAAATTTGTCCGCTCTTTGTTGACTTAAGACTTGAAGCATTTGTCGATGAGCATGAAGTTCGACCTCGACGTGAACCAGTGCCACAAAGCAGACAACAAAAGGGAGAAATATTGAAGAAAACGCCAAACTGTTGGAGCCTGGGCGCATCTTCGACGACTCCATGACTCAACTTTACACGGTAAGTAATTAGTTGCGAATGATTGCCTTAAAATAACTGGAAGATTTTAAACCACTGTGACTAATAGCTAAGTTCGTGCAATTGTTATTGTTTGCCGAAAAATAGCTTTGCCCTGTAAGACGTGACGTTTCAACATGACCTTGTTACCGCCTTTCAATTTGGCTACCTCCCAGCCCTTAGAGGGAACTTTCGAGCTATTTTGAAATGCCAGTTTTTTCAATCTACGCAGCAAATTCTATTACGCAACCGCAGCTGATGAAGGATGCAAAAATGGACCTCAATTTGGTGAAGAACAAGGCATTCTTTATTTTGGACATTTAACTGTTTATTAATTATCTACATATTATATTTTTTAAAAACTAAAAAATTGCTGAGGTATCCACAATTTTACAGAAATCTCATGCCAGGCCATAACATTTAAGCTATCGTATTATTTATGATATCCTGGGTAAGTGAAGAGATCCCTGATCAACAACTCGCACTCGGGCTGCTCGTTGCGCATACTGACGCATTATATACGATCCACAACTAACCAAAAAATGAAACTTCTTGTTAGAATGGAAAGTTTTCATTGCAACAGTTAGCTGCATATGATTTAACCACATAACCCAATCACTTGTGTGAAAAACAAAATTCCTAATGTGCCCAAAAATGTTTCCAGATATTTCATACCTGGCCGTAACACTTTAGCTTTCCACCGAATAAATCACTATTTAGTGGATAAGAATTAGGAGAATAAATTGCTTTTTTTTCCACTGGATAGAGATTTATCCAATGGAAAGCTTTATCCACCCTTTGGACATGGGGTCGTGTCGACGACAGGTATTACTGCCAGTGATAGAAAAGCCGGCTGCACCGACCGTGCCGAGTGTACCGGCGGCTCTAGCGAGTGTACTGAGTGTACCGGACTATAACCCTAACCCGAATCACGTCACCTTCCTAGACGCGCGACTCGGGCCCAGACTCCCAAGCGGTCGAGCTAACTCGAGTCCACACTCCACGCGACTCAACCGCTGACTGCAGGCCCATCTGACCGCTTGCCAGGTACTTACAGTGTTACTGCGGGCGCAAAACGCTTGCAACGGGCCGAAGCCCTTCTTAGATACCTGAAAAAGGTAACTTAAGAGAGGTGACTCCGTAATCGCCGCCCTCGCAGAAAGACCGGCCGTTGCTCTACTTTTTCACAGAATTTCTCTCTCCAATCACAACCGAAGCTATCACCTATTCGCTTGTTTTATTTGGTCATTCTTTGCCTTTAATTTCCCAAAGTTTCATGGAATAAAAGTGAAAAATTGATCCGCTAAGGCTCAAATAAGACTAACAAATAAGTTTCCGCGGTGTCGACACCAGAAGCCATTATTGATGACGTCATCGAGTATCCAGAAATGGTAATGACCCGGACTGACAAAACTTGGATAAGAAATTTAAAACATGATTCGTGGAATTGTATTCAAAAACAGAAAGTCTGAAAAGCGCATGTACATTTAAGCCTGAAAATGGATAAATGGCCGTTATTATTGCAAAAACGTTTAAGAGAGTAGAATAAAACTGCAATAATACTGTTGCTTTTTCAAGGGGCCCAGAGCTCCGAGTACGCTTTGAATGTAGAAAAGGGTACCTGAGGACGAGAAGGGCTCAATGTGTAATTTCCCTCCTGCTTTCTGTAGCTGGTTTTACTTCAACCTCTCATTATTGAAAAAGAATCGAAAACAAAGATGAAGCTAACCCTGTACAGTCATTTACTGAAAGAAAATAGAAAAAAAAAAGCATTATGGGTCATGACGTTAATCCTTTAAGCTTTTCACCTTTGTCCTTCCTTTATGAGTGAACTCGAAGGGGAACTAAAAGAACCCACACCACTGTTCGAGAAGAGAAGTGTAAATTTTCCTGGTTGTGGGGTCTAGCTCTACCTCTGTCATCCGGCTTTGCTTATCACATATAATCATAAAGTGAGCATATAAATGGACCGACAGTGGCAGCCAGTGGCGCCATTCAGTATACTGAAGTTCGAACTTACTGTTCATACATAATATAAAAAGGACATGTACTGTACATGTTTTCCTGTCATCAAATTATTTTGGTCGCATCCGGAATTGAAAGTTAGCAAATTGCACACCCTTGGATGACCTTTGATGTCGAGTTCCTCTCTACACGACTTGAAGAATGCCCGACAACCGCCCTTAGCTGGAGGAGGAGGAAAGGGCATTCTAAGAGTTAACTAAGTTATACGCTGCATGTATATATTTACTAATGGGCAAACTCTGTTTGTGTACTGGATTATCAATTTCACCCCATTTTCCTGTCATATTATTTAGCTATTATTTATCTTAACACTTTTAAACATGTTAATTAGTAATATGGATATTTGGCAAAATAGAGATCTCATGCTTGGCCATAACAGTCGGTCAGTATTGACTCCACTGTAAGTTACACTTTTACTATAGCATCCCGGATATGTATTAGAACATCCAGGAATATTGGCGACGTATGTTCTTCCCTCGCTGTCATGACTTATGACTGTCACGCCAACTCCTCCCTTGTCACTCATGTCACAATACATACTGAACGGAGCCACACCTCCTTTGCCATCAGGGTCAATGATATAATTACCTGAAGAACTTCCACTGTGGCCTGATTTTATACTGCTACAGGACATGGGTTTGAGCACTTCAACAGCACAAGATGCCTCAATTGTTCGTTGGTAGTTTCTTGCTACACATATGTAAGATCCAGCATCGTTTGTGGTTACCTTTTTGAGAAACAAAGTCCAGTTTAAAAAAATAACATGGTTTTGAGGAAGATTTTTGTTGGTCGTCTTCCACGTTATTTCTAAGGCTCCCTGGGCTTTGCAATTTAGCATCAGGTTGTTGAACTCAGATGTGGCAGCCTTTAAAGAAGGTGTTAGGGTAAATCTGAGCCTGTCAATCACAGTTATCAGGACGAGAGCGGAGTTTTCTCCAAGGAGATTCTTCACTGAGCATACGTAAGTCCCCCTATCCTCTTTAGTTACACTAAGTATAGTCATGTTCCCATCGATCACTGCAGTTCTTCCTCTTTGTAAATGACCTAATGGTTTTTGCCACGTGACTGTTGGTATCGGCAGACCAGAAGCTTTGCACACCAGGTTCACGTTTTCTCCTTCTTCAACTATAACAGAAGAGGGCTTTTTTGTAATAAAGGCAGCAGCTGCAATTGAGAAACAAGAAAAAGAGAACTTTAACCTAAAACTTTAAACACCCAAGGGGAATCTTCCTTAAGTTACCTTACACTTAGTCTACTTTCATATTGGTGAACGACTTTTTCCGTGCCATTTAATGGAACGCGTACCTTCCAAGCATTCCCTGAGTCAGAGGCTACAGTTATCTTTTGAAGCTTCATGGTTTTCACTGGAGAAGAATCGGAGTTACAGTGGTAACCAATTGCAGAAAGTAAAGTTTTAGAAGAAACGGAGTTCCTATTCCTCTAGCCCAAGAATACAGACGTCCGGCTCCTCGCTCCTCGCCTTCACTAGAGGCGAGGAGCCAGGAGGGGCGGTTGTATTCGCAGGCCACGTATTCTGCTAACGTTTCCGTTGATTGCAAGTGAGTAATACCAAATTTTCAAAAGGGTGGAAATAAGCAGGGCTTCAATTTAAACTTCTAGGACGCCAGCGTATGTGTTTTAATCCCAATAACATTGTTTAGTAACATTGTGATTTGTTTAATGTTTCATTGCTTTCCGTGACTCCGATAAACTGGTTTTCAGTCGCAGGTAATAGACAGAGACAAAAGTGCTCGGAGTTGGAAGTAAATGGAAATGACGTTCCGATTTTTGCGATTGCAATTCCTTTGAGCTTGTTACTTCCATATCTATTACGATTTCGATTTTTGATTTCCAACACCTCATTGACAACTAGTAGCTTAAACGTAAGCCTATAATCTTATTAGAACAGAGAATCTTAAACCTCTGAATTGAGTCTTAACTGCAACCCAACACCTAAACACAAATTTAAATATGTACAACTGTGTGTTAAATAAGAGATCAGGAAAGATATATTGTAAGCTGTAAATTTAAGTGTGCATGTAAACACATGCATGTACAAGTGTACATACAAGAGCTCATCAGAAGCTTAGGTAATAAATTTTTGCTGGTAGTGTAGAGGAAGCTAAGAGACTACTAGGAAAATAATACTGGAAAGTAATTACCTTGAACAGTTAATGTGGCCGTTGAGGTCACGACTCCAAGAATATTTCTCGCCTTACACGTGTACACACCTCCGTCTTGGGACGTCGCATCTCTTATCATCAGGCCACCACGTGTTTGCACGATTCTTTTGTCGGTGAGAAGACGCGAATTTTCTTTCAGCCGCGTGATCTGAGGTATTGGATTTCCTTTAACCTCACACTGCAATGACGCTATACCAGTCTCGCTTACCACGATGGAAGACAGAGGTGACACAATAGAAGGAGCTGAGATGGATTCACCAGGATCTCCCTTGGGTCCTTGCGGGCCTTGATCGCCTCTAGGTCCAGGGGCCCATGATCTCCTTGAGGTCCACTTGGTCCTTGTGGTCCCTGAGGCCCAACTGGACCATGTTTGCCGGGGGAACCAGGCCTTCCCTGTCTTCCCCTGATACCCCCCGGGCAATGCGCCATGCAGGCCAGGTTGCTCATCGCCAGTTTAACCTCTCTTTTAATGTCACCCCGACTGATTATTTCGCTGACGTTTGTTTCCTCGCTTATTTTCGAGTTGCGTTTGTGACGGATGTGTATTTCTGTAACTGAGAAACAATTTATGTTACTTTCATGATCGTTCAGCGAAAGAATGTTTTGGTCGATTTAATTGCCCCTTCTATCTTACAGACTAAGTTATGCAGTAGCACAATAGCGGCTTATTGATACTGGCTAAACACAAACTTTATCTACTGATGCCATATATTTTCATGCACTAAAAAGAAAAGAAAAGAAACTTCTATCCGAGGAATGCCAAAATTGAACAACCACACTACGCTTTGTCAGGTTAGGTTTCAGCCCTTCAGAAGAGAAAGCGAAATCTTCTCAACTTGTCCCAAAACAGCTGAGACCGATACGTCACAATGACGTTTCTGATCAGTATTAAACAGTTAAAAAAACTAATTAAATTTCTTAGTTCTTTTGAGAGTAAAAAAATAACGGCTTAGTTACTGGATCCAACTATTGAGGGCGTTGTTGCGGAATGCAACAGTTACTGAGAACTTCAAGTCCGCGAGAATCAGCGAACAGGTAAAACAAAGCACTCACCTTTACCAGTGTCACTATACAGCGCGGAAGCAATCAGTTTATTGTTCACAGTGCCTCGTGAGTGGATCTTTTCTTCTGTCTGTTGAGTCAAGACTTGAAGCATTTTTCGATGAGCGTGAAGCTCGATCTCGACGTGGATCAATCCCACGCAACAGAGAGCAAAAGAGAAAACTATCGACGAAAATACTATAGGGTTGTTGATCGGAAGCTTCTTCGTTTCCATTTCAACAACACGCTAGTCTCTTCAATGTAGTGATCAGGGCCCTTTAAGCCAGTGAAAAAACTTGCAACGAAACGGTTGAAGCGAACTCTTGTATGCAGTTACGATTGTCGTAGTTCAAAGGGATGTTTTAGCGGACGACGACTCACGCGTTAGCTTTCAATCTGACCCTGTTTCCGCTTTTTAAAACTGGCTGTTTTCCAGGTCGCTGAGGAGGCTTTCTATGTAAACATGCTTTAAAACGTTTGTAGGACGACCCTTATAGACATTAAAAGAATATGCAGGTTACGCGTACGTTATTCAAATAAAGCTGTTTATGTCATATATGTCATATAAGTACGCTGAACTTTACTTTTTAACAACTTTGAAGTTGTTATTCTTCATAAGAATGCAAAAACTAGGAAAATAGCAAATCCGTCATGACGAAACGGAAGCTGCTGTTGTTTCTATCACAATTTTTAATTAATAGTCCACTGTTTTGTAACAGGCGGTGTGCGTCACGACCCACAAAGGTTCATGGGTAAAACTGTTTATGTGCCTCATTTCAATCGTGACACGGTCGAGTTCGCATCTCGTGAGAGAGATAAATCAAACCCATCCTCGGAGACCCAGGGGCAGATAA
>BOPM01000648.1:132804-148580 GCA_022179025.1 Porites australiensis
CACAAATAATAAATATAATAACTTGAAGAGATAACGATTAAAACTGTTTTTTAAAACAAAATTTCATCTTCTGCGGGAGAGCAGCGAAACACGTCCGTACCCATCAGCAACCACGTGTAATGATGGAAATCTCTATTAAAGGGCAATGTTTTCGTGGTGAGTTTTGAGGCTATGTAGAGCTATGTAGAGCAATGTATACTTTATATTAACTAACGGTGAACTACTATATGATGCTTACACCACGTATCTACCACGCGATTCTACTGCTGACTGCAGGCTGATCTAACCGCTGACCAGGTAATTACAGTGTTACTGCAGGCAAAAAAACGCTTGCAACGGGCCGATACCGTACTTGCATAGCTGAAAACGGTTAACTTAGGAAAGGCGACTCCTTAATCGGTACTCTCGCAGAAAGCCCTTTGCTCTACTTTTCCACAGAATTTCTCTCTCCAGTCACAACCGAAGCTATCACCGATCACATATTCGCTTGTTGTATTTCAAGTAGTTTAAGGCCTGGGACTAAGGGGTTAACCTGTAGAAAATGAATTATTGGCTATAACTTTGGCATAGATGATGGCACCGGATCAAAATTTGGCATACATAAAAAACTCATAGTCCTTAACATTTTAAAGTATAACCATTGTGTTTATAAGTCACGTGATATGTCACGTGACCATTTAGCTAAAAATCGTAAATTATTACCCGATTGGTGGCCGGTTTAAGAAAAGAAATCGAGAACAAAAATTTTTCTGATTCATATTAAATATTTCTAACACTTGACGTTTGGAATGACCGTCCATTGCTCTTCAATAAAAAATTATGAGGGAAAACATCATTTTAAATGCCCAAATTTAATATAACTGAGAAAAATAATATAGTAACAGACAAAGATTTACAAAGGAAATAAACGCGTAAAATAGAAATTACAACACTTAAATTGAATTACATTGTATATTGGAAGGAGAGGAGAGGGGCACATCTAGATAAACTAATATTGTGCCCCATAAAGTTATGTATTAAAAACTTTAATTTTAAATTTCGCGTACATTCATTCCAAACGTAGAGAGTTAGGTCTGTTTATCCTCTTTCAGAAATGCTATATTGTTTATCCAAGCAAAGTAAATTCGCCACCAATTTGCCAATTTCCTTCATTTTCAATTTTTGGTCACATGACGTGTCACGTGACCATAGTTAAACATTAAGGCACAAAAAAACCTCAAGATTTACTTTTGGGGAAAAATTCGTTTTGTGGTAGGTCTCCGAGCGAGAGATATGGCCAATCATTCATATGTTCTGAACACACCTTTGACCCAGGCCTTAAACCCTTTGAGTTTGCCTTTAATTTCCCAAGGTTTCATGGAATAAAACTGAGGAATAGATCCGCTAAGGCTCAAATAAGAGCATAATAAATAAGTTTCCTCGATATCGGCACCAGAAGCAATTATTGATGACGTCATCGAGTATCCAGAAATAGTAATGACGCGGACTGACAAAAGCTAAGAAATTTAAAACATGATTCGTGGAATTATATGTAAAAGCAAAAAGTGTGAAAAGTGCATGTACATTTAAGCCTGAAAATGGAAAAATGACCGTTATTATTGCAAAAAAGTATAAGAGAGTACAATAAAACTGCAATAATAGTGTTGCTTTTTCAAGGCGCTCAGAGCTCCGAGTGCGCTTTGAATGTAGAAAGGGGTACCTGAGGGCGAGAAGGGCTCAATGTGTAATTTCCCTCCTGCTTTCTGTAGCTCGTTTTACTTCAACCTCTCATTATTGAAAAAGAAAATCGAAAACAAAGATGAAGCTAAACCTGTACAGTCATTTACTGAAAGAGAAAAGAAAAAAATTAATAGCATTATGGGTCATGACGTTAAGTCTTAAACCTTCTCTCCTTTGTTCTTCCTTTATCAGTGAACTCGAAGGGGAACTAAAAGAACCCACACCACTGTTTGAGAAGAGAAGGGTACATTTTCTTGGTTGTGGGGTCTAGCTCTACCTCTGTCATCCGGCTTTACTTATCACATAAAACCATACAGTGAGCTTATAAATGGACCGACAGTGGCAGCCAGTGGCGCCATTGTATACCGAAGTCCGAACTTTCTGTTTATATATAAATGTAAAAAGGACATGTACTGTACATGTTGTCCTGTCATCAAATTATTTAGGTTGCATCCGGAAAAATTAGCAAATTGCCCACCCTTGGGTTAACTTTTATATAGAATTCCTCTCTACACGACCTGACGAATCCCCGACAACCGCACTTAGCTAGAAAAGGTGGGATGGGCATGCTTAGAGTTAACTGAGTTATACGCTGCATATATATGTACTAATGCGCAAACTCTGCTTGTGTACTGGATTATCAATTTCACACAGTTTTCATGTACTATTATTTAGCTATTATTTATCTTAACACTTTTACACATGCAAATTAGCAATTTTCTATGGATATTTGGCAGATCAGATATCTCATGCCTGGCCATAACACTTGAGCTTTCCTAATGTATGATATCCTTCTTCTCCTGAGTCATCAAAGTCCGCCAGTCTGATCTGTGTCACAGGAAGAGCAGACTTATCTGTCAGCAGACCGCTGTCCTCTCTCCAGCCTTTGCGACCGTTGTAACAATTACACTTTTTGCCATTTAAGCAAGAGTTTGTTACCCCGCATGCGCACGTGTTGGCTGTTCCACCAGCTCCTCCCCAGTAGTTCATTTTCCTTCCATCACGTGACACCCACCAGGCATGCGACTCTGGTACAAAGGCAACTTCATTGTTGCACTCAAATTTAATAAGCTGTTCACAGTTCTGTGAGACTCGAGTTAGTGCCGCCAATTGAGCTGTGCTAACTCCAGTGTAAGACACATCTTTTCTGTAACATCCAGGAGTCAAACCACACTCAGGGATATTGGCAACATGAGTTCTACTCTCGCTGTCATGACTGACGACTGTCACGCCAACTCCTCTCTTGTCACTCATGTCACAATACACACTGAACGGAGCCACGCCTCCTTTGCCATCAGGGTCAATAATATAATTACCTGAGGAGCTTCCATTGCGGCCTGATTTTATTCTGCTACAGGACATGAGTTTGAGCACTTCAACGGTAGATGATGCCATTATTGTCCGTTGATAATTTTTCGCTACACATGTGTAGGATCCAGCATCATTTGTGGTCACCTTCTTCAGAAACAAAGTTCCGTTTGGGAAAATAACATGAGTATGAGGAAGATATTTGTTGGTCCTCTCCCAAGTTATTTCTAGGGCTCCCTGAGCTTTGCAATTTAGCATCAGGTTGCTGAACTCAGATGCGGAAACCTGTAAAGGAGGTTTTAGGGTAAATTTGAGCCTGTCAATCACTGTCACCTGGGCGAGAGCGGAGTCCTTTCCAAGGAGATTTTTCACTGAGCAAACGTAAGTCCCCCTATCTTCTTTCGTTACACGTAGTATAGTCATGTTCCCATCGATCACTGTTGTCTTTCCTTTTGGCAAGTGACCTAATGGTTTTTGCCACGTGATCGTTGGCACCGGCAGACCGCTAGCTTTGCACACTAGGTTCACGTTTTCTCCTTCTTCAAAGATAACAGAGGAGGGCTTTTTTGTGATCAAGGCAGCAACTGCAATTGGGAAACACGAAAGAAAGAACGTTAACCTATAACTTTAAGCACACACGAGGAATCTTCCTTAAGTTACCTTACAATTAGTATAGTCTACTTTCATATTGGTGAATTATCAACTTTTTCCGTGCCATTTAATGCAGCCAGCGTACCTTCCAAGCGTCCCCGGAGTAGGAGGCTACGGTTATCTTTTGAGACTGGTTTTTACTAAGAAAAAGTCGGAGTTAGAGTGGTAACCAATTGCGGAAAGTGATGTTTAAGAAGAAACGCAGTTCTGATTCCTCTAGCTTAAGAATACAGACGTCCGGCTCCTCGCTCCTCGCCTTCACTAGCGGGGCGAGGAGCAAGGAGGGACGGGATTCCGCTAAAGCTTCCGTTGATAATTGCGAGTGAATAAATACCAAATTGTCAAAATGGTGGACATGAGCAGGGCTTCAATTTAAACGTCTAGGATGCCAGTGTTTGTGTTTTAATCTTAACAAGACGCTGTGTGAGCGTATATTTGGGCGTGGTCATACTACGGGTATGATACTTTGAACATGCCTTATTGCAGCTAAAGAACTGTCATCATATCTTACCAGAGAAGACAAATCCTTCACTCCAATTGTTTACTGAACCACACAGCTTATACAGTATGTCCCAATCCACAACAAAAATAATGTCATTTCACGACAATGTTTGAAAATATGCACATCTTCAATACAAACATGCTTGGAGCCAAATTACAACATAGGACATAAGTGGTTACAGCCCGGAGAGTAAGATTTATCTCAGCTCCACTGATACTGACGGATGTGTTTTCACACCCATCACTTTGTACAGTGTATTCCGGTTACTAACAAGGGCAAATAAAGTTCCTTAAGTCCAGTATCCACAGGGATTAATAAGAGAGTAACACACTGCATAAACTGCTATAGGGTAGCACTGTTTAGAGGGACATTGGTAACTATTAACATTTGATATACTACAATTTTCAACATTGCTTGAAAAAAGATGAGGTTCAAAGGTGGCAATATGTACACCTTTAAGTTCATATATATCCTCATATTTCCTATGTAGAGTCTGAAAATATTGTACTAATTTATGCATGGATGGTATTTCCAACAATACACATGTCCCTTCACTATGACTGTTATGATACATATCTCTAGCATAAGAAACAAATACATTATGTCCCCCAGCGTCAGTGCTGTAGATACCAACACCAATAATTGCCACCGTTAAAATGAATGAGTTGTAGTTCAGAGCCAAGAGTGTTTCAAATGCTGTAACCTGTGAGTGGCATATACAGTAGTGATGGATGTTACAAGAAAAACTGTCACTGCATATATTCAAGGTGGAAAAATTGCTCAAACACTGTAACCATTCCTGGCAATTCTGTTGACATTAACATAGATTGTCTTGCAAGCAGTAACGGACTAGAATATAATTGAATACCAACAATCATTTTTTGAGTCATATCATCAACTGAAGTAATCTTTGTTATCTTACTGTAAATTAAAGCGCACAGACTCATTGTGACACATCGTTGTCCACCATTTTCCCCAAATCCTGTAACATTTCCTTGACAGTACGGAGCATTAATTGTTTTTGTAGCATCTACATAAACTGAAGGTCCTGGATTCTTCTCTTTATCAGTACAAAGCTTAAATTGGCCAAAATTAACCCGGTGATTCAAACTGTTTTAAGCACTATAAAATGGGTAATTACTTGTACAGAGGGGCAAATTCTTACTTAGAAGCCTATTTGGATATCTCATTCCACCTAAATCGCCTGTGCTCTGATGCTTAGACGACAGATTCACCTTCCCTCGTTTACAATTCAAACTAGTTTTGGAGTTGCCCCTTAAGTAAAAACCTCACATTGTTAAAGTTACTTCTGCACCTGTTTAAGTGTAAACCTTTTCTATTTTTAACGTACCAATGAATTTCAGACGACAAAGGTGTATTTTTCCGAATACTCTTCCATACAAAAAGTGTCACTTTCCTTGTTTTCTGTAACAAAGATTTTAATTTGTTCATCGGTAGTCTGCTAGGGGCATGACGGTAACCGGTCATTTCGTCGTTCCAAGTCAGACCGTTCCAATCAATAGTCAGATCGTTCCATAAAATAGTCAGTTCGTTCCACAAAAAAGTCAGTTCGTTCCACATATAAAAAGTCAAGCAAATCTTTCTAAATTTGTTGAGTGAACTTTATCGAGAAGAAAAACGTTTCGTTCATACCACAAGCTGATAAAATAATAGTAGATCCAAAGTCGATTCGATCCATCCTAAATCGTTTGAAAGAAAAAGGAGACGATAAGTTCAACCATGCACGGGCTTTAACATTTAAACCGCTGCTTTGAGAGTTTATGAGCTAGAATCGATCGACAGTTTTGAAAGATATACCACAACAAGTAAAAGCTATGCCGTTCTGAAGGTACAGTATTTCGAAGCGCTTGTAACCTAAATATTTCTTTGCAGCGCCCGATTTATGCAAATTTTGAATACAACGCGAGTTTCGAATTACAATCTCGATTTTATGGTAATTTGTCATGCCGAAAATATAATTGACTAACCTGATTTAAACCAGTGAAATCGTAAGTTCTGTTATAAATAAATTTTCCACAACGAGAACTCAATTCAACTTCTTTTATTTCCTCCACAACACAATTTTCCTTCTGTACAACTAGCTCATTACCTTCTCTTGTCGTCACCTCGCTGCCATCAGAACACTCTAACACAAAACTTGCTGATAATGCAAAATCCCGACGCACAGCATCGTGTGAAAAAACACAACACGCAATACAAAAACAAGTACATTAACTGTCACCCTGCTAAACAAAATTGAAGAAGAATTGTTGCAGTTATCACAGTAGTTCCAAAAGAAGCTTCAGTCCCTTTTGGTTTCAATTGTTGACAATCGTCTCTTCCTTCATCGGAACAGATTTTTATCACAGGCAACTCGCTGTGTTCCGCAATGCAAAATCAAAATCACTATTATCACACTGATAACCAGCTACACAAATCTTGCGACTCTCAAACCTGTTCAACATTCCTCTATTCAAACTCTTATCCATTTTACACGTACACTCCTGATATTCCGATTTGTTATTACGTCTGTGGGGTCCATGAGTCTTTGATGTCATTGAATGTGTTGATAACTTCCCTTGTTTTTCTTTGAGTTCGCGGACCAGCCCATTCCGAAAACACTCAGTGTTATTTTTTAGTGCGGGCCTACCGAGAACAGTGTGTGCATTTGTAAGTTTAACCCGCAATAACATGATTGAACAATATATTAACACGTTCCTCGAAACGCCACGGCCAAATGTTTAATCCAAACTGCTTCTCACTGCTGCTTCGAAAAATGTTGGATCAAACGATATCCAAATCGCCCCTCATTGGATTATCCACTCGACCTAACAAAATCGACCAATCACAAAAACTGGACATAAAATAAAGAAAAGAGCAAATTCAGATGACCTCTTTAGAGGAAACATGCAATTAAAACTGTCTTTCGATGACTGGTGCATTTCGATCCTCTCGTCAAAAAAATGTCAGACGTCAATCATCTTAGCGAACCTCTTAGGAAACGAAAGTTTTCTTCAACGGGTTCAAAAGGTCATTGGTTTGTGACTGGTGGATTTCGATCCGTTTTTTGAGTTTCTGTGTTTCAAGGTTCGTTGCTTGTGATCTTATTGTTGTGACCAAAACCCGACGTTAATATTCCAAATATTTTTGATAGATTTCATCCCTGGACTTCGGACTTCCAAATTTCGATGAGGCAAAAATACTGAAGATTCAGATTAAATTTTGAGATCGTAAAAGTGCGATTAAGTGCCGTGTGCAAGACGTTCGCATGACAGACATTCGCCTCGCTTCGCTTGTTTACTTGCCTTCTTTACGTTAGCACGTATTGCGTGCCTATTGCACATTTGCATCAAAACAAGCCGTTTCCATTACTCTATTTGGGTCACGCCCAAATAATAACATTGTTTTTCTAATATTGTTATTTTTTTATTGTTTCACTGCTGTCCGTGACTCCGATAAACTGGTTTTCAGTAGCAGGTAATAATCGGAGAAAAAGTGCTCGGAGTTGAAAGTAGATGGAAATGATATTCCGATTTTTGCGATTGCGATTCCGTTCAGCTTGTCACTTCCGATCGATATCTATTACGATTCCGATTTTTGATTTACATTAGGTCATAAGTGACGACTTTGACTCCGTCGCCTCATAATGACAACTAGCTTGAACGTAAGCCTTTAGACTTAATACTAAGGCTATAATCTCACAAGAACAGAGAATCCTGAACCACCAATTGCGTGTTAACTGCAACCCAACACCTAAAAACAACTTTAAATATGTACAACTGTGTACAAAATTCGGAAAAATATATTGTAAGCCGTAAAGTGTGCCTGCAAACAACCTAACAAAGTGTACATCAGAAGCTTGGGTAGTATATTTTTGCTGGCAGTGTAACGGAAGCTGAGAGTCCACTAGGAAAATAATACTAAAAAGCAATAGAGGTTTTTAGCTTGTAAGTTTTGTTTTCCCATTTCAGACCGCGTGATGGTACCCCAGAGAACTGTTTTTTTTCTTTTTTAATTTTATCTTAGGCACGTGCATCCACGTGCCTTTATATGCTAATGAAGGGAAAGACAAAAGGCAAATTCCCTGGAGAACATCACTTGGTCTGAATTGGGAAAACAAAACATACAAAGTAAAAAGGTGTATTACCTTGAACAGTTAATGTGGCCGATGAGGTCACAACTCCAAGAATATTTCTCGCCTTACACGTGTACACACCTCTGTCTTGTGACGTCACATCTCTTATCATCAGGCCATTACGTGTTTGCACGATTCTTTTGTCGGTGGTAAGAGGCGAATTTTCTTTCAGCCACGTGACCTGAGGTATTGGATTTCCTTTAACCTCACACTGCAATGAGGCTATACCAGTTTCGTTTACCACGATGAAAGACGGAGGTGACACAATAGAAGGAGCTGAGATGGATTCACCAGGAACGCCCTTAGGCCCTTGAGGGCCTTGATCGCCTCTAGGTCCAGGCGGCCCGTGATCTCCTTAAGGTCCACTTGGTCCTTGTGGTCCTTGTGGTCCCGGAGGCCCGACTGGTCCATGTTTGCCGGGGGAACCAGGCCTTCCTCGTCTTCCCCTGATACCCTTCGGGCATTGCGCCATGCAGGCCAGGTTAATCATCGCCAGTTTAACCTCCCTTTTAATGTCATCTCGACTGATGATTTCGCTGACGTTTGTTTCCTCGTTTATTTTCGAGTTGCGTTTGTGACGAATGCGTATTTCTGCAGCTGAGAAATAATTTATGTCACTTTCATGATCGTTCAGTGAAAGAATGTTTTGGTCGATTTAATTAATTGCCCCTTCTATCTTATAGACAAAATTATGCCGTTGCACAATAGCGGCTTTACTTATACTGGCTAAAGACAAACTTTATCTACTGTATAGTTTCATGCACTAAAAAGAAATGAAAACACACTTCTATCCGAGGAATACTAAAATTGCATCATCACAATTACGCTTTGTCAGGTTAGGTTTCAGCCCTTCAGGAGAGAAAGGGAAATCTTCTCAACTTGTACCAAAACAGCCGAACTGAAACCAATACGCCAGAATGGCGTTTCTGATCAGTATTAAACAGTTACTGGATCTAACTATTGTGGAATGCAACAATTAGAACTTCAAGCCCGCGAGAATCAGCGAACAAGTAAAACAAAGCACTCACCTTTTTTACCAGTGTCACTGCGCAGCGCGGAAGCAATCAGTTTATTGTTCACAGTGCCGCGTGACAGGATACTTTCTTCTGTCTGTTGAGTCAAGACTTGAAGCATTTTCCGATGAGCGTGAAGCTCGATCTCAACGTGGATCAATGCCACAAAACAGAGCGCAAAAGAGAAAACTATCGACGAAAACACAAGGGGGTTGTTGATCGGACGCTTCTTCGTTTCCATTTCAACAACGCAGTCGAAAAATAAATGTAGTGATCAGAGTGCTTTAAGCAAGTAAAAGTACTTGCAACAAAACGGTTGAAGCAAACTCTTGTACGCAGTTATGATTGTCGTAGTTCAAAAGGATGTTTTAGCGGACGACGACTCACGATGGCGTTGGCTTTCAATTTAACCCTGTTTCCGCTTTTCAATACTGGCTGTTTTCCAGGTCACTGAGAAGGCTTTCTTTGTAAACATGCTTTATTGTAAGATGGCCCTTATGGACATCAAAAGAACATGCAGGTTACACGTACGTCATCAAATAAAGTTATTATGTCACATAACTACACTGAACTTCACTTTTTAGCAACTTAAAGGTTGTTACTTTAAATGTTCTAAAAATAGTTTTGCTTATATAAAGACTAGCGTCTTCATAAAGATGCAAAAACTAGCAAACAAATCCGTCATTACGAAACGGAAGCTGCTGTTACGATGTTTCTATCACAGTTTGTAATTAATAGTCCATTGATTGAAAAATAAAACTACACAGATCGAATCCATTAGTGATGTTCTGATCTGATCCAATGTTCCAAAGAGGAAAACTGGTAAGATGTTTTGTGTAAATCCGTGATTTAAAATGTATTTACCCTGTGGTTAAAGCTGAAAATGTTTCGTCCAATATTTTTTCATGCCCCACCTATCGGATCCGTCTCAAAACTAAATAGCATGGAGAAAAATGTCCGTTGAGGTTAAACCAAAGTCTTACTCCTTTGCAACTTATACCATGAAGATTTCATCTGCTTATTTAGCAAATAGATTATCTCACCCTGATCATACGGAGCCTCGCCAAAAAAGAGTTATTTTTTATCATTTTTTTTTCTTTTGAGTGCCAAACTCTTTAACAACTCTTATTGTGTACACTAATTTTTCTGCATGACCCCTCCTTTCTGTTTCTGTGGTCGACTTGGACCTGCAGCTTTATAAAATGCCTTAATTAAAAAGAAAGTATAAATGGAAGATTAGTCTTTAGCTATTAGCAATCATTGAATGAGGTTGCTAAGTATGATGTGAGGAATTTTGCAGATCGAGGAGGATGTCATCCACCCGCGGACATTCACCTCAGCTGAGGTGGATGACATCTTCCGAGATCTGCATAATTCTTCACATCATACTCAACAGCCTCATTTAATAATTGTTTAATATTATTCATTCAAAATATTTGTAAGTTTGTAAACAAGCTTACCTCTTCGTAGACTTTGTTCAAAACTTTGGCCTATTTCTCAGCACGGTTTCAGGATATAAACAGACGTTTCTTCTGAGAAGTAGGCCAAAGTTTTGAAGAAAGTCTGCGAAGAGAAGTGGAAAAAAAAGTCAATGACATCTATCACTCGTAAATAGACAGCTTTGCTGCCGTGCCTGGAAGCGAGATTGATGGTCTATTGCTCAAGAAGCCTCGTTTTCAGGCCAATATACCATCAATCAAGCTCGTTTCCAAACAAATAATACCTTCCCGCAATCGATGGTATATTGCTCACATCTTCCACATTTTTTGGTCAACGCCTGTTACTTATGAATAATTAGCCGAGGGATTTAAGCCAATCAGAAACGGCGAAATACTTTTAATGAATAATGATGCCAAATATCATATATCAAATAACTTTTATTTTACAGCTTTAAAAAGACCCTGTTATGGCCGCAATTAGTTCTTGGAACATGAACATGTACACTGTTTGTTTCCAAACGATTGCTCTTCTCTCGCCCATGCAATCGATGGAACAGAAAGGTACAGGAAGCAGTGCTCCAAACTGAGACTTGTTCCAATTACTAAGCTTACAATCCATGACTTCTTTTATGACGACTACGAGAGAGAGATGATGTCACACGAAGAATTTTCTTTTTGGGGCAGAAAGGCGGGGAGGGGGGTATTCTGCTCCAAGCGCAATTTCTACTCCAAGTAACTAAGTTATAAAAAATGAAAGAATATAGTAAAGAATTAATATGGGAAAGTTCTTCTTTGTAAAGGTAAAACGTAGATGCTCGCATGATTGATTAATTATCTCTGTGGGGGCATGAACAGCATATGTAAGAGATAAATACCAAGAACTGAGGTATTTATCTGGCTTATTTCATGATATTATTCCTGATAGATCTTTATAAAATGGAAAACACATGTGTCTGTCTTATTATTATAAAAATTATTGAACCGAATTTTCGGTCCCTGTTTTACCATGAATCAATAATTAAGACCTTCTGTTCAAGAGAACAAAGCACTAGCCAAGTGCACACTCATGTTTTGTGGTGTCCTCAAGGGAGTTTGCTTTGTACTTTTTTTGTTTTTTTTGTTAATTTTTTTTTTTTTTTTTAGCATTTTACCGGCGTGTTCGATTACCGGTCCATGCTTTCATGTTATCATGTAGTTCAGGGGAAGGACGCGTTTTATTTAACTCCTAGACGTCCATTCAAGTATTCTGATGATGGTGAGTTTTAAATGAAACAACAGATTATATGCGTTAGGATGTAAAAACAGTCTCACAGTTTTATACATTTTGCAGTTTGGTATGGAAATTGTCCAGTAGACCACAAAATGCTGGGGGAAACGGTTAAAAGGCTATGCAAAGACGCTGGAATTGAAGGTCAATTCACAAACCATAGCCTGCGTGCGACAACGTCCCGGGGACTGCAGAAAGGAATTCCAGATAAATTTGGAGCGTACCGAGCATAGAGATGTTACGTCTTGGCAAAAATATCAAAGAAGTTCAAGTGTCATTTTTTGTTTACAGCTTTGTTGAAAATTTAGTTTATGTTGGTCTAGTAGTGGCCGGAATTGTCTTCAGAAACGACAGAGTTAATGATTGCAAGTAATTGCAACGAGAACTTTCATGAGAATTAATTTCCATTATTTTTTTCGTTTTTGGGTTTGTTTGTCAAAAATCCCTCAGTCGAAAGATTTATCTGTATAAATCTCTCGTTTGAGGGATTTTATACAGAAAAATTCCTATTAATAGTTATGAATTCAATTCATCAGCCCGGCTCTTCCCTGCTACGTTATCAAGCCCTCCTCGGACTTTCCGTTTGTTGAATCCTCGAGACACGCTTGTAAACAGCAAACTGACTTGCCTCTACAATTTGGCAATCTCGTTATGTTTTATTTGAATGATTCGTTTCATGGTACTAAAAAGCCCTTCTAAGTGAAGAAGACATAATATAATTTTATTGATTTATCTTTTTATTTATTTATTCATTCATTCATTGTATGTTATTTTATTTTATATATTTTTTGATTTTTGTAAATGTAACGCTCTTTGACAGAAAACAATTAAATCTAAAAAGTAGTTATTTTCCCGGAAGGTTGGCGTTGCCATTCATTTCAATTAGCTATTGTCGATTTGATAGGGGCTAAAGAACCTTGTAAGATTTCCATTATATTCGAAGTAGTACCAAGTACCTAATTACGTTTTTTTTTCTTTAGTTCCGTCAAGCCTTCACAAACCGAGACAATTAATGAATCAACATTTGCAAAGCTGTTGAGGAAGAGAAAAGATAAAGAGGAGAGAGAGAAGAGACGCTTACTTGGGCATATTATAAGGAGAAATTTTCAGAATTAATACGTCCTCTTGCCCTTTCAAAGCTTCGCTAAACGAAAGATAGTTAACATTTACCTATAGAACGTTTATTAAAAAGGTGCTTATTGGGCCAGATTAAAGGTAATCAGCTACGAATAAAAAAGACTACTAGCTGTTAAAAGTGAGAAAAACGGACTGTTCAGTCTGGCCGTCTGGCGCTTTGTACATTCTACGTAATCTCCGATCTATAACTGACTGGACAGAAAGCACAGAAAAATGAACGCTAATGGCCACAGGTACAGCAAAGTTTTGTTTGCAACCCTGTTTAATTGATTATAGATGTTATACATAGATAGATGTTATAGTCGATCGTTTCCACGCGTGTAGCTGTATAATCTTATTTACTGAATAATTAGTTCACCTTATGACAACAATTTCTAAGGTACTGAGCAATTTCATCGTATGCTGAAATCTCACGCCAGGCCATAACACTTGAGTTTTCCTAGTGTGTGGTATCCTTCTTCACCTCGTCGATCCAGGTCCGCCAGTCTGATTTGTGACACAGGCAATGCAGATTTGTCTCTCAGCAGACCGCTGTCCTCTCTCCAGCCTCTGCCCAACTCGTGACAATTACACTTTTGACCATTTGAGCAAGAGTTTGTTACTCCGCATGCGCACGTGTTGGCTGATCCATCAGCTCCTCCCCAGTAGTTCATTTTCCTGCCATCACGTGACACCCACCAGGCAACTGACTGCTGTACAAAGGATACATCCCCGTTGCACTCAAACTTGATATACTGTTCGCACTTCTGTGAGACTCGGGTGAGTGCTGCTAGCTGAGCAGTGCTAACTCCAGTGTAAGTCACATCTTTACTGTAACATCCTGGGTTCAAAAAACTACATTCAGGAATGTTCCAACATATATTCTACTCTCACTGTCGTGACTTATGACTGTCACGCCAACTCCTCCCTTGTCACTCATGTCACAATACACACTGAACGGAGCCACGCCTCCTTTGCCATCAGGGTCAATAATATAATTACCTGAAGAGCTTCCACTGGGGCCTGATTTAATATTGCTACAGGACGCGGGTTTAAGGACTTCGACAGCTGACGATGCCTTAATTGTTCGCTGATAATTTCTTGCTACACATGTGTAAGTTCCAGCATCGTTTGTTGTCACCTGCCTGAGAAATAAAGTTCCGTTTGGAAAGATAACGTGGTTTTGAGGAAGATTTTTGTTGGTTCTTGTCCAAGAAATCTCATTGGATCCCTGAGCTTGGCAATTCAGCATCTGGTTACCAAATTTAGGGACTACCAACTTTATGGGGGGCGTCAGAGTAAATTTGAGCCTGTCAATCACAGCTACTAGTACGACAGCAGAGTCTTCTCCAAGGAGATTTTTTGCTGAGCATGCGTAAGTCCCACCATCTGTCTTCGTCACGCTTACTATGCTCACATTCCCATCGACCACTGCAATCTTTTCTTTTGGCAAGTTACCGAATGCTTTTCGCCACGACACCGTTGGCATCGGCTGACCAGTAGCTTTGCATACTAGGGTCACGTTTTCTCCTTCTTCAACGATAGCAGAGGAGGGCTTTAGTATGATCAAGGCGGCAACTGCAATTAAGAAACACGAAAGAGCAGATCACCCAATTACTTTGGGCACCCATGACGAGTTTGGTTTAAGTTAACCTTGCAGTATTAATTTCATACTTGTGAACAAAATTTTTTCCGTGCCGTTGAACGTAACCAGCATAAGGCCTTTCGTAAGGCCGGCGCCCCTGTGAAGTCTGAAAGTTCAGTTTTCTTTTAAGGCAGATTTTCAATAGCGGAGTCGGAGTCAGAGTCGTAATCAAACGTACACAGCTGCGTACTGATTTACGACTTCCATTTGACGATCTATTGAAAATCAAATTGTCGAAGTCACCGCCAGACGCAGAAGAAGCAAGCCTATCACAAAACGTGGGAAGCAAATGATTTCTGTCTTCTTCTGCTTCACTGCAACTCCCACAAACTGGTTTTTACCAGATTATAAGCGTTGAAGGGATAAGCCGGAGTCGGAAGAGACTAGCCGGACGTTCCGATTCTTCCGACCGCCTCCGACCCCGTCGAGCTTTTGAGTCCCCTCGCGACTATAATATATTAATTTTGATTTACACCTATAGGTCAAAAGTTGCGTTTTTACGATTCCGATAATGACTCCAGGCCTTTCCATATTGAATACTGTCATCTGTCAAGTAAGGAGAATTCTGTACTAGCAAAAGTGCATTACTGTTAAGCTTCGGATCGATCTCTTGGATATAAAGTCACTGGTTAGGATTTGGATTTGCATAATATGGCGGACGGACACGTTTTTCTAGCTCCGAACGCTGATCGCTTTTTCTCCAGGCCGCGGCTTGTTAGGACCAGTTCCTTGCCTGATTTGAGTAAGGTACACACTGACTCAACTCTGATAGTCGCTAATCGGATCAGTAACCAGAATATGTCTACTTCTGTGCCCGATTATGGTTCGCTTTCTTCGTCCTGTGAGTTCAGTGAAATGGCTGCTATCAAGAATGCATTAAATGGACGGTCCATCAACTCCCTGAAGGTGGAAGATCTAAGGGACGAACTTGAGAAAAGAAAGCTTTCCAAATCTGGCAGGAAAACTGAGCTGGTTAAAGAC
>BOPM01000648.1:152869-164742 GCA_022179025.1 Porites australiensis
TATAATTTAACCCATTCGCTCCTTGAGATTTTGCCGGAAAACGCGTTTTGAAGCTAGTCGAGTGGTTTTCTGGTCACTGTCGTGCTATAAAGAGATAAAACTTACCACAAACCGGTTTACAGGTCGTACACTTCGCGGCCTTCTGATCCAGATGCAAAATATCAGCTTGCGAAGTTCGGGCATGCGCAGAAAGCAAAATTTCGAGATTTTGGGTTTAAAAGTGACACAGCAGTCTTGACTTTTAATTTTCGCTCTCTCTGCTCCCTTCTTTTTTCACTTTTCTTGCCTCATTTTTTTTTCGCTTGCTGGGCATTTAGTAGGCTTCATTTTGGTGGGAAGAGTTTTTAGGAAAGCTTTTAGGATCTTAGGTTTAGGTGAACGGAAAGGTAGGTGAGCAATGGAACAAGATTGTCATGGGGATTTTCAAGTCAATGTCACGTGGTTTTTTGCTTCTTTCTCCGGTGTCCTTGACTGAATTGCGCTCATTCTTGTATGGTTTGAAAGATCTCTTCACTCTGCACAAGTTAGCGAAGAAAGTTGTCCTTGACCGTTAAAACTGATGACGTCACAAAGGGTAGAAAGGACCTGGATCCGCACGGGCGGTTACGGGTGGTTCAGGGGCGAATGGGCTAAATCAAACAATAAACTTGTAATCCACAAATCAGTTAATTTAAGGGCACATCCGTGACTTTTTAGGGAAAGCTAAGGCCAAGTGATTTTAGAGTGAAAAAAAGTCTTACATCGAATTGATAGCCGTATATATACACCCAAATAATGGCAATCATCTCCGATCACATTTAAGAGCCATAATGGCTCTTGATCACAGTTGATTAGGCCTGGAAAACGAATTCTTGGAAAACAAATCAGGCCGAATGTTTTGCGTTCGACAAGTTTAATTAACAAAATCTTGACAACAACTCTGGGTGCGTGTAAACCAACATTGCATACTTTTTATACATCACATCTGAGGTGAAACAGTAATATGAGGCGCTGTTTTTATCATACAGATCTCAGACAAAATGCAGTATTTCGCAATTTTTCAAGACAAATTGCACTCATTCAATATTCAGAACCGTATGAAGCACGTGTGGGCTTTTAGCAAAACCGTTCAAAAAATTTCCAAAATCACCTATACGGCCAGCCGGTTCTCACTTTTGACAAGCGCCAAATTTTCAGTGAACATTAAAAGAGTTACGTTTCAACATAATGAAGAATTTATTGTGTTTATTTATTTTTTATTTAACGGTTTTATAAGGATGTGTAATCTTAAAAATAGTTTGATACGCGCGGCATTTTGAGTACTCCTGCAAGCGATGTTTATGAACGACTGAAAACAAACTGCAAAGCGATTTAAGTTGCAAGAGACTACTAACAATCAACAAAAGAAAAGTAAGTCGGTGAAACATTTACAGAGACAGAAACTTTCATTCACGAAGACAAGTATTAAAGCATCTCTAAATATCCTGAGTCTTTAAGCTTAAGCTTAAAGCTTTTAGCCGGCTTCCTGGTGTTTACTGTTTTCAAAGATGAACTCGAGGCAAGAAAATCGCTCAAAGCTTTCTTTCTACAGCCAAAATTATAACTAAATACTCTTAGGAACGTTTTTTTTTTTTCTATTTGCGGAGAGAAAATATCGACTAAAGGCTTTTTAAAGCTCTGTAAGTTTATATCAAACCTCATACTAGATCAGATCATTGTCTCAGATCTTAATACAAACGTGCATAAACTAGCCTCATAAACTGCGCTTGACTTCATGAAATTAGATATAAAAAAACAAACACATACACTGTATACAGTAATTACTCAGGCTTACCATTCGAGATGCTATCAAGTAAGGCCAGAATCGCTTGAGGGACGTTTCAACCCGCATCCAGCAAGGTGAAAATCGAAAACGATGTCATCCGAAATCGGATTTCCAACTTTGACATGCGGCGCATTTCTCAACCAAAAATTCAATAAACAAACCAGCCATGAATAACAGAAGACTGTTGATAGCAGCTGCATTTCATTTTATGCATCCAGTGGAAAAAGACAGTAAAAAACATCACAAGTTGACAAAAAACTCTGTCAGCTTCAGCTGTCAAAGTAAACAAGTTACAAGATGCTGTATAAATTTCTGCATGAACTCACCTGTCAAATTTTGACCAATCAGAGCATAAAAATTGAACGGTGGTAGAGCGTGATCAACGCGTGACTATGGTGAGAAAAGTGAAAAGCCTCTGTCTTCCCTGCTTTTATTTTTAAATGACTGGCTGAATTTTCGCGTCCGAGATCAGTTTGAAATCAAAATGTGAATAGCGCGGGGCCATTGTGACATTAACACAACACTTTCTGTCATCATGTCATTATTTTGCTGCCGTTCTCTTTGCCTTTGTATTTCTCTTTCGCATTGCCTTTGTCTATTCATTCTAGCTCTGTCTCCAGTCTGCTTGCCGGCGTTTTTCACTATAATTCTCTCTCCTTCTTCTCGCCCTGAATCTTTCTACTCGCCGACTTTCTTCGCTCAAATTTTTTCTTCTTCTTTTACTTCTAACGCGCTCTCTTTGACGATCGTCTTTGCTTGCTCTACGCGTGTTGACTCTTACTCTCTGCCGTTCACCTTCTCTTTGCTCTCTGCTTAAAACCTGTCGTCTACACGCTAAAATATCTCTGCTGTTGTTTGTTGACATAATAGCTTTCGTAAGTTGTAATAAAAAGTTATAAAGACTCTGTCGAAAAATCTTTTTGCTATTAAAGTTGCTTTGAAATTTCTTTTTTGAAAACCAGTTGCGCGATATAATTGCGCGACGTAGAGCCATGCGATTTCCCGCCAAAAAATCTCTACTTTCCCCTACCCTAAGAGTCCATGCGGACTACTTTCCACTACCCGGAAAGTCCGCACGGACGGACGTACGCTGACGTCATAACCAAAATTTCTCGGATGGATAGTTTACCAAATTATCTTAGTTATGGTGCTTCGCGCGCGCAAGGAGCTCCGCTAATAATTTGGTTAAAGTAGCCCCTATTTCGACTCCATCTCAGTTTTCGACCTGTAGCAGGGCAGCAGGCATCCTTATTCTTTCAGACGAAGGGAAAGTGTGGCTGCTACATCTTTTGCTTTCATACCGGACGTCATTTTATATATCTGTTGTTGTCACGACTACGTGTGACAGAAGAAAACGGAGTTTTTCGAATACAACGATATCCTACATCATAATTCACACTGCGGTATTTCCATCGTTTCAGCGTTTCCATGTTACCTTTTTCTTTCTTGAAAATGGAGAAAACAATCATCTCAACTCAAAAATATCAAGATACAGGTGGACGAGGCCTTAGTAAACATAAAATATTGCTGGTATGAGGAAATGTACCATTACCCTCAGACTTCATGTAACTGACCGGATTTATCATCTCTCTCTTTTCTTCCCTGTCAGCTATTCAGCTTAAGCGGGAAGTCTTCTCTATTGCACGTGCTTAACAGGCCCAGCTGAAACCGGTACGCAATAGCTTCCCTCTCCAAAATGTAATATGACACGCTTAAGTTTTTGCGTAAAAGTTTAATTTAATGTAGAGACAAAAACCATTAATACACGCACGTTACATTTTATGCCCTCTAGCTACAACGCCGCATACACTCAAAACGCTTTTATATACTTTATAATATCGCAGTACGTACGAAATAGCGGTGAATTAAAGAAATAAGGAATCCATTTACACTGTACCCTTTTTATGCCTTAATCACATCAAAGATCAAAAATATGTTAACGTTTACTATATGCACGTACACAATTGTATAATGGCTGTTCAAGTGTGACTTAACATTGTATGAGCTGCCCCCGCTCTGATTTTTGTCCAATTTTTTTCAAGTAACTCATTACGGAATTCGAACTAAGCGTACGTGGCCTGTTTCATTCCCGAAGAAAACGTTTGCCTTCGCGGTATTGTTCAGTTGCACTTTTCACTACTTTTCACCTTTGAAAATTCAGTAAACATGTTATGATCTTTTTTACGTGGGGATTCATTCAGCAACTAACTTGAGTGAACTGGCACTCACCTTTACTCGAGAACCCGTGTCGCGGGAAAGCAATCAGCTTGTTATTTACAGTTTGGCTTGGCGAAACATTTCCTTCTTTGTTGTGAGTCAGGACTTGAAGCATTTTTCGATGAGCGTGAAGCTCGACCTCAACCTGAACCAGTGCCATGAAACAAACAATGGAGAGAACTATTGACGAAAAGGCTAGAGTGTTAAAGACCGAACGCGTCTTTGACGTCTCCATCACTCAGCTTTAGAGAGTTGGTATTTAAAACCAAACGAATGTTAAACTTGAAACAACTGGAAGACTGTTATCTCGACTTTTGCAATTCTTGAGTCTCGTACCTCCAGTGTTTATGTGTTTCTGTGGACGTGTCCAGTATAACGATATCATTAATAACCTTCAACTCTCAGAAACCTGATTTCCGTTTTCGCTGAACATTTCCGCGTTTTTTGGTTGTCAACCAAAGTTTAGACTGTGTTTGAGGAGAGCTATTAATAACCGGCAACTCTGTAGTCTTTAGACTATAGTAATACTGAACTGCAAAGTAGGGAGGACGGGTTTTAAAGCAAGGGGAGGGAGCCGGACCAACGTTCAGGGTCTTAAAATAACTGAGCATATTGTCTCTGGGCAGGAACGTGTGACGAACCCTAAAAAGTTGCAGGGGAGGCTAATTGTACATGCCCTTGTTCGCAGATCAACAAGCGGTTAACATTTAAGATTCTGACTCTTGTGGATTGTGAAAGAATCTTCGCGGCTGTTCATGATCGAAGGGTACGTGCGGAATTTAGACCCTGTTAGTGTGGCCAACCTTAAAAACATGCCTGGATGCGTGTATATTCTGTAGAAGGTCCTCATCAGCATTTACCTGAACTCTGATTTGAAGGTCAGGACATTTTAAGGCAATCTTCCAAGGCATAATTTTCTAAAAATGCCGGGATGCTTTTAGTGTCAAAATGAAATCTCCCTCTTGAGGGAGTAAGTCATCGTTATATGATGATCTTCATTCTTTGTCAACTTCGGCAATGACAACATCACCTCTTGTGTTAAACTACGATCAGGAGGGGAAGGAGGGGGGCACAAAAAGGGAAAAGGAACCGCCTGATCGCAGATTATTTCGTTATTGGTTTGACCACAGGAGATCATGGAATATAGTCAAGCTATTGTTAATGGTTTATTATTTCGTAAGCTGCTGGTAGTCCAGTAGTCCTTTGCATCTTTAAGTGTTCATTCAGACCAAAGGTTGAACAAAAACTCGAAGACACGCTTAGAGCTCTTGAATTTTCGAAATAAGATCAGTTTTCAATAGTTTTCACTTCTTACTGCGTTATCCTCGATTTATAACCAAAACTGAAGAAGCAAGCAATAATCGAACTGTTTGCTGAAGACCACAGTATTATTTGCGACATTTCACTGTTTATTATTTATCTGCATAGTTACCTTATTATAGGAAATTAAAGCTCCATGAAATTAAGCCTCGGGTATTGGAAATAAACGCGACTTAAATTAACGCGAAGTTAGTGGAAAACGATTTGCGAATTAAGGAAATTAACGCGTAAGAGAGGGTAACATTTCACAATAAAGGAAATTGACGCGACGTTTACAAAGAAACAAAACTTGTTGAGACAGCGTGATTAAAGTTAAACTTGAAATCCGAAATGGATACTTTGTTCTTGGCTCTTTCCTTAAACGTATACGACGGGTTTAGGGAAGAAATCAGGCCACTTCAAGTTCTACACAGTTTCTCTGTAACTGGCGGAACTGCAGCCTGATAAAAATACTTCTCTTTCTTACTTGTCAATTGTCAGAAGGTTTTGAGAGATTGGAGTCAAAATAATGGAAATTAACGCTACACTTAATGAACGGCACGGAAATTAACGTTAACATAAATTAACGCGAACCTATAATAAGGCGCCATCATTTTTTAAAACAAAAATTGTATCCAAAATTTTACAGAAATCACTTGCCAGGCCATAACATTTCATGTTATCGTAATGTATGATATCCTGGGTAAGTGAAGAGATCCGCATTCGGGCTGCTCGTTACTCATACTCACTGACACAATCTGCCGATCCATAACTAAACAAAAAAATAACTGTTTCTCTTGAAAATCAAAGTTTTCTTTGCAAAATTTAGCTGCATATGATTAATTTAGCCGCATAACCATATCACTTTTTGAGAAACAAGAAATACTCAAGTGTCCAAAATATAGCCTGTGTAGCGAGCGTTTCCGCTTGGTTTCGAAGCAAAGAAAGAAAAAACGTTCGGAAACGCTTGCTAAACAGGCTATCAAGAAAATTTACAGAAATTTCATGCCAGGCCATAACACTTGAGCTTTCCTAATGTATGATATCCTTCTTCACCTGAGTTATCAAAGTCTGCCAGTTTGATCTGTGACACAGGAAGAGCAGACTTATCTGTCAGCAGACCGCTGTCCTCTCTCCAGCCGCTGCCACTGTTGTAACAATTGCACTTTTGGCCATTTAAACAAGAGTTTGTTACTCGGCACGCGCAAGTGTTGGCGGATCCATCAGCGCCTCCCCAGTAGTTCATTTTCCTGCCATCACGTGACACCCACCAGGCAACCGACTCTGGCACAAAGGCAACATCATCGTTGCACTCAAATTTAATAAACTGTTCACAGTTCTGTGAGACTCGAGTGAGTGCTGCCAACTGAGCGACGTTGACTCCAGTGTAAGTCACATCTTTTTTGTAACATCCTGGGTTATTATAATTACATCCAGGAATATTAGCAACATGGGTTCTACTTTCTCTATTGTGACTGATGACCGTCACGCCAACTCCTCCCTTGTCACTCATATCACAATACACACTGAACGGAGCCACGCCTCCTTTGCCATCAGGGTCAATAATATAATTACCTGATGGCTTCTCACTGCATTTAAGTTTTATATTGCTGCAAGACTTAGGCGTAACATTGTTCACTTCAATAACAGATGTTGCAGTTACTGAACGCAGAGAGTTCTTTGCCACGCACGTATAGGATCCTGCATCATTTGGTGAAATGTTTGTAAGAAGCAAAGTACCATTTGGGTAAAAAACATGATTTTGTGAAAGATGCTTTCCCACTCTAGTCCAGTCAATTTCTATTGCACCCTGAGCTTCACAGTGCAACATCAACATGCAAGACACCAAGACAACAGCTTTAAGGGGTGGAGTCAGGGTAAACTTGAGCCTGTCAATCACAGTCACCTGTGCGATTGCGGAGTCATGTCCAAGGAGATTCTTTGCACTACACGCATACGTCCCGCCATCTGCTTTTTCTACTTTGAGTATTGTAAGGCTCCCATTTTCCACTGCCGTTTTCTTCTTTGGTACCCGGCTAAACGCTTTTTGCCACGTGACAATCGGTATAGGTACACCACTAGTTTTACACTGCAGGGTGATGTTCTGTCCTTCTTCAACCATTACAGATAACGGCCTTTGAATAATTAAGGCTTCCACTGCAATAAAAAAAACAACAGTTTTGAAGAGCTTATTCCCCGGTTTTCTCGAGGGTTAAAAACATCCTCTTTCTCTAACTTAAGACAGCTTTTATTGCGAGATAAACTCTTACACCATTTGAATTGTTCTAAGTTAACAAACTATTTCTCTCTCCTTCGTAGAGGTTTCTAAAAGTAAGAAAAAAGAATTATTTATAAAATATTCAAAAGTTAACACGCTAGGGGTTAATAAAAAGGCAAAAGACGTTTCACTTTCACTTACCCTCTGCCACGCCTTCTCGCAGTTTAGTGCTTACCGTACGCTGCTTTCCTCAATAAGCCAAGTACGAAGTCACCCCACACGCGCAGCTTAACGCAAATGCGATAAGGAACGGACCATTAGAAATGTTATAAAAGGGGTGGGGCGGGGACTAAGTACAGAAAGATTTATTCATTCAAGGGAAAATTAACGAAAGAAATAAGAGATATTCTAAAGAAAAAATACAGTGGAACCTCTCCTTTGGGACACCTCTATTCAAGGGCCTCAAACTTTGGTCCCGGAAAAACACCCACATAATTATTCTTTGTACCTGATACCTCCCTTGAAGGGACACCTCTATTCAGGGAAAAGGAACACTTTTTCTAGGTCCCAAAGCCCATGTTTAACCTCCATTCAGCCGGAGGACACCTTAGCACACAAAAAGTGACTGACCACAAAGAGGGTTGATATCTTCAAGTTTGCACTTATCACAAATGTGGAAGCTTTCAAAAACTTAGCTATGTAAGTTAAATTGATAAAATTTAAATTGGTGTGATAGGAACCTGAGTAAGCACCTCGTCTGCCAACACAACCTCGTCCCCAGGGTTTTTCCCCTAAAAAATGGTTTAAGGGAAAAGCCCTGGGGAAGAGGTCGCGGCCAACGTATAAAGTCTGAGAGAGAAGTTAATGATGATTTCTGTATGTTTTCTGTGTTGGTTAATTATCAACAAACCCCAGCCTCTATTCAAAGAAGACTTCGCTCGGTTGCGAGGGTGTCCCTAGAATAGAGATTCACTGTATTCATGAAGCTCAATAACTTACTCACCCCCGCCATAACGTTTCTAATGGTCAGCTCTTAAAGCAGTGATGGGCATCTGCACTATCCTTCATATGACTAAAACGTTACGTTTTTGGAAGCTCTCCGTAAGACCAAATGACAATACTATGTGTTGGCAGTTAGTCAACAGGAGAATTACGCAGCACGTGTTGCCGAGCTTTTAAATTGGTAAAATTTGCCACAGTCTGAATACGAATATCTGTAACTCCACAGCGTGAAATAACAGTTTAAAATTTGGCTAGTATGATAAGCAAAAGTTTTTATAGCTCTTAATATAGCATTGGATTATCACCCCCACCCCGAGCCCCTCGAATTATCACCTTGGACAGTTAACTTGGCCGATGATGTCGCCACGCCAAGAATGTTCCTTGCTTTGCACGTATATACTCCGCCATCCCTAGATGCCACATCTCGAATCACCAGTCCACCACTTGTTCGAACGATTCTTTTATCCACGGGAAGGCTGGAATTTTCCTTTAGCCACGTGAGCTGAGGTGTTGGATTTCCTTTAACCTCACACTGCAGTGACGCTATACCGGTTTCGTTGACCACGATGGACATCGGAGGTGACACAATAGAAGGTGCTGTGATGGATTCACCAGGATCGCCCTTGGGTCCTGGAGGGCCTTCAGGTCCAGCAGGCCCCTGATCTCCTTGAGCACCTTTAGGCCCCTGTATTCCCTGGGGTCCAGCTGGTCCGTGTTTGCCTGGGGGACCAGGCCTGCCTCTTTTTCCTCTAACCCCCCTCGGGTAATGCGCCTTGCAGAGCAATCTATTCAAGGCCAGCTGAACTTCCCTATTGAAGTCCTCATGAGTAATGGTAACGCTGACGTTAGATTTATTTCTATTTTCTGAGTACCGTTTTTGACGACTATGTGTATCTGCAACAGAAGAAAAGATTTGTGTTAACTTTAACTCCACCTTTGTCCACCTTGTCCTCACCGTCTTACACACTAAAGTTTCTATAGTAGCACCATATCCAATAGAGCCGTTACAAAATTACAATCATCCTTCTGAATTAGACTCTAAAAGCAGCCAGCTATACTCTATTCAAAACCAATCTGAGAGGAATTTAGACGCTGTCGTTCGGTCTCTCTGGTTCCTGTTTCTTAACGAATTGTTGTGATATATTATCATTCTTGATTCGGATTCCATCACTTGTTTTGTTTCTCAACAAAAATATTTTTAAAACATCTGAATAAATCATTTCGGCGACTGTTGGTTATCAAAAAGTGGTGAATAGTCTTTGATCAAGTTTTCGAAAGTGAGAAACTGCCCTCTTGGCAAAAGAGCTAGAGCTAAGGGATAGACGGGAAGGGGACTCAGAGGCTTCTTCATTTCTTTGTTTTTCCTTCCCCCTCTCCCTCCCTCCCTCCCCTTCCTGCTTTTTGGCACTGAAGTCCACACTACAGAGCAAACAGTAGACTCCCTTCCAGCCTTGTGCTTTAAAATCTCCTTTCACCTACAGAGTAAGGCATGATACTCATCTAACATACTAAATGAACTGCGCACCCCCTCTCCCCGAGGAATCCTGTACTGCAGGCTAGATATTTATATACACTATGAAACGAAGGAAAATATTAATACTTATCACAAATAACATTGAAAAACTTCGTTTAAAACCATGCATGAGGATTTTGATGTTGAGCCAAGCCGGAAGACTTTGATATCACGTACGCCACAATAACCGAAACCAATACTCTAGGTGTAGTCGCCCCTAAATATTATGAAAGAGCATTTAACTTTTGAGTTCTCTACCGCAACCAGTAAAACTGTGTTAATGATTTTATTGTGCATGTTGGTAGAATGTTTGATTCTCTGACGAACGACCTCAGTCGCAATACATATAATGCAATCAGAAATTGAGTTCTCGAACCGTCTCGAAAATTCCCAAATGAATAAAAACAAGACACTACTGAAAACACTCACCTTTACTAGGCTCACTAAGCAATACAGAAGCAATCAGTTTATCGTTCACAGTACCTAGTGAGTGGACATTTTCTTCTCTCTGATGAGTCAAGACTTGAAGCATTTTTCGATGAGCGTGAAGCTCGATCTCGACGTGGACCAGAGCCACGAAACAAAGAGCAAAGGATAAAGCTATTAATGAAAACACCAGAGTGTTGGAGACGGGACCCTTTTTTGATGGCTCCATTATACAACAATTTTTTTAAGAATGTAGTGCTTAAAGGGCTAAAACCAGCGAGCAATCTGCAACTAGACAGTTGTAACAAACTCACTAATAACCTAAGCAAATACAAGTGCGACTGTCGTAGCTCAAAAGGATGTTGTTTTAGGACGACTCGCGTGGGGATTTTCTCTCTGACCCTGTTTCCGCCTTTCAATGCTGGCTGTCTTCCAGGCCCTTTTTGGTAAACATGCTAAACTCTAGCGCATCCAATGAACCCAAAGACCGTATTCATCACTCGTCAGATATTAAATAACGGTTAATTTTATATCACAGCACTTAATTTCCACAAAGTAGCTTTGTCTGTTATAAGTATATAGATTAAATTAACTAGAGGTAGAAAAATTTACAATGTGTGAAATATACAACAGATGAAAATATATACAATAAATAAAAAAATAATAAATGAAAATACCATAAAAATCCTAAAATTTATCTAGATAAAAGAAACGAGTTAACTTCCCTGCAAGTTAAAGTCATCAGTACCTGTCACAAGTCCCGGAGGGGGGTACTTCCATGTAATAGGCTAATGGGGATGTGCGGCTGCATGGGGTCGCTGGGGTCGCATTTTCACCACTGGATTGCCAATAATGGGGTGGCATTTTCAATAGAGTTACTAGAATGGGGTCGCACATTTTCGGATTTTTTGGGGTAAGACCGTTCTCCATATTTTCGGTTAGCAAACGTACCAGAATGTTTGTACTGTAGGTGAAAAATGGGTCAATTCATTTTCAAAGTATGACTTATTTAAAGATTCATTAGGTAGATACATAAGTAGAAAGTGTTAGAAGCCTCTATTAAGTGGACACCGGACTGAATTGACAATAGCAGTATTGGATTATGTCCTTGAAATACATACACAGTCATTTTCAAGGAGTTATAATAACTCCTCTAGTGGGGCTAATTCAACTCCTTACAGTGGAGTTATTTTGGGGAGAGTTATTTTAACTCCAAAAAGGAGTTTAAAGAACTCTTTTTCAGGAGTAAAAGTGACCCCGGATATATATTGACGAGTTAAAATAACTCCAAAAAAGGAGTTATCCTGTACCTAAAATTTTTACTTCACTTTCAGAGTAAAATTAACTCCAAAAAGAATAAAAACAACCCATGTAAGGAGTAAAAATAACCCCAT
>BOPM01000648.1:176771-196407 GCA_022179025.1 Porites australiensis
AATGTTTGTACAAAATATGCATGTTGTTATGTCTAAATGACTGCAATTTAAGCCAATAGAAACTTTTTTTGCCATTAGAATGATTAGTGGACTTTAAGAACTCCATAGCGATCTGTTTTAACATTTCTACTTCATCTGGTTCTTTCAAAATCTTAGCCTGAAGAATTCTGGTTCTTATCTGTGCCTCTCCCCTGTGTCACTAACCTGACATAATAATGAGTGACACGTGCATGTTTCCCTGTACAGTATTTTTCAGATGAAATAAAATACTGATTTGGATTGTTTTTGTTGTATTGGGGGCAATTAGAGACTTAGTGAAAACTATACACTGTAATTTTCAGGGAGTTATAATAACTCCTCTAGTGGGGCTAATTTAACTCCTTACAGTGGAGTTATTTTTCGTGGAGTTATTTTAACTCCAAAAAGGAGTTTAAAGAACTCTTTTTCAGGAGTAAAAGTGACCACAGATTTTGAGGAGTTAAAATAACCCCAAAAAAGGAGTTATCCTGTACCTAAAATTTTTACTCCACTTTCAGAGTTAAATTAACTCCAAAAAGAGTGAAAACAACCCCTGTAAGGAGTACAAGTAACCCCATTTCGGAGTAATTTTAACTCCAAGACTGGGAGTAAAAAGAACTCTTTTTCAGGAGTAAAAATGACCCCAAATTCGGAGTTAAATTAGGAGTTAAAATAACCCCCAAAAAGGGGTTATCCTGTACCTAAAATTTTTACTCCATTTTTGGAGTTATAATAACTCCCTAAAAATTACGGTGTGTGTGCTTTGGTATGGAGAAGACATCCAGGGAGATCATTGATATAAATTAAAAACAACAAAGGGCCTAAAATTGAACCCTGTCTCTCTCTCTCTCTCTCTCTCTCTCTCTCTCTATCTTTTTAACTGCACTAAAAAATACAGACGCTTTGACGCTTTCTTGATTACGTCACTAATATGTTCGTTCCACTTAAGGTTGCTCGATATGGTCAGACCTAATAATTTCGCACTAGTCACTCTCTCTAGTTCTTTACCACCTACTACAGTAGGCGCAAACTAGGGCTCATTCTTTACAAAAGATATTCTGCGCTCCTTACAATTTTCGCTATTGAGTTTGACTCTATTTTGCATAGACCACTCCGCGACCTTATCTGCGATATCCTGGGCACAACTGCGGTTGCCCTTGGCAACGACACCAAACTGGATTTATCCAGTGGATAACGCTATCTATCTTTCGAACAACCGGACCCAGAAGATTAGATATCCTTGAGCTATCTAGCTTGAATTCCAGCCGCTGCCTCCTCCTCCTCCGCTCGACATTGTGATTTGCATAAAAAGGAAACTTATAAAATCCACCCTCAGGAAGTGAACGAGGGTTGGCGGGCAGATTGTGTGAGTTGAAAAAACAAAAATAAGTTGTGAAAGAGGTCAAAGTTATACTGTCAATGATGGGTCTGTTCAATTGGTCAGCAAATGTATGCAGAATATATTTTCCGAACGTTCCAAAAAAAGGAAGAAAAAGAAAAGAAAAACAAAATCAACAGTAAAAGAAAACAATGTTGATTGAAAATGGTTATGTTGAAATTAAGTTTCAAACTTACAATTCTAAACTACTGCGTTTTTTTATTATTTTTAGTTAACTGTCAATCTTGTTGAAATGTTTATTTCTATAAGCTGGCATGTTTTTTTTTTCCAGATTGTGGAAAGCCGATCTATTTTATTTATTTATTTATTTATTTTATTTGTTCCTCCTTTCATTGCTCTCCACGGTTCTGCAACAATTTTTGTTGCTGTTCTTATGATATTGATGGTAATGTTCACTGCCGTATATACACGTGTGGTGGGTATGCACCATCCCTGGTGTTGGTATATGATTCACGCTTGGTGTGATCCAGGCACTTATTACATATTTTGGTCTTCCCAGACCAGTACTCAATGGCAGCACATCCGGGACAGAGCTGTTTACATTGCTCCAATGTGACTCCACCACCATACTGAAGCTGAATGCGATAGCTGGACGTACACCATTGGGGCGTATGATCTACCCATTGGTTTGAAACAACTATCAAAACGAATCAAAGCAAATATTGAATTATTTGGATGAGAGCCCTAATCTGATTCAGGGGTATTGTCTCCAAGTTCGATATTTTCGTGGAAAACAATACCTACCAGTTCTGTATATTTCAAATGCATTGTTAGTTTCTGCTGTTCATGTGAAAATGAAACTTGGAGACAATGGCTGCGTTCACATTTACGACGTAACTAAAGTTTACCTTAAGTTAGTGTCAAGTTACGTGACGTCATACCTAACTATAGTTAGTGCTTTCGGTCGACTTTGCGGTCACACCACGCAGTTAACAACAGTTCTAATTACCCTATGTAAATTTTTTGCTTGTTTTTGGTTTCCCCCTCGCGCTCGCTTCACGCTTGGTTTTTATTTTGCATATTTAATTAGTTGTAGCTTTCGCTAAGTGCCAACGAAAGAAAAAGAATTTGCCTACATCACCGGGTTAGTTCCAATGTTTATAAAACCATTTTAGCTGCTGAGGCTAGAATTTCCACTACAAGCATTCCTCGTTCCTACATTTCGGCCATGCTCTTGGCCTTAAAATCGCTCTTATTCTTCTGCTTAGACATTTTTTAACCTTAAACTTGTCGAGTTTCAAACAGCGATTGGGAAATAACATTTATAGGTTAGCGCGAACTTGAAATAGCGAGTTGCAGTTCGTACAAATACAGTAGTGTGGCAGAGAACAATATCCGAACTTTGAAGGTTCGTTGTTTACAACAAAGGTCATCAAAATTCACGTGAAACTACGCGTGAAATCTAACGCCACTAAAATCCCCAGGGAATCTACACCTTACATTACACTTTTCACAGCACGATCGAGAATTTTTTTGGCTGCCGCAACACTTCGCGTGGCATTAAGCTGGCCACCCCGCAAGCCGACCGTCTTCGCTCGGCTTTCTCGTTGGCAATTATGTATGCTCATCTCGCACGTGTGAAAAGAAGTGTCACATTCTGATTGGTTGTTTGTTTGTAAACTTAAGACTAACCCACGAACCCTGCTTGGGTATACTATAGTTAGTCTGTATTGTTTTGGATCACCGAGGCGTAAATTTTTAAACTATAGTCAGAGCGAACAGAGAAGCGGTCATATTACCGAAGTAGTTAATTATAGTTATCCCGTCTTAACTATAGTTAGTAGCCCAGATGTGACCGCAGCCAATACCCCTGAATAACGAGACGCTCTCTCTTGCAAACACGAAATTATTATTACTACTTTACACTCTTTGAAACCTTGAAACGCAAAGGTCATATAAAACTACGGTCAATTTCGAGAATCTCAAATTTTATAAAAAGTATTGTACCTCGAGCTGCACAGTTCAACGTCAAATTGCTCTTCTTTTTTGTAGAAACGTTCAGGGGTGGAGTATGGGTAAATTCGAGCCTATCAGTCGCGGTTATTAGTGCAAACGCAGAGTCCCTCCCAAGGGAATTCTTTGCTAAGCATGCGTAGATTTCGCTATCTGCCTTGGCCACGTTCTGTATAGTTAGGTTGCCATCGAGAACGGCGGTCTTTCCTTTTTTTAGATGACCTAACGCTTTTACCCACGTGACAGTGGGAGTCGGCCGACCACTAGCTTTACACAACAGCGTTACGTTTTCTCCTTCCTCAACGATGACGGAAGAAGGTTTTTGAATAATTAGCGCTGCAACTACAAGAAATAGGCATTGGGCAAACAAACTTTTCTTTCCAAAATTACGTAATGAAAACACCCGTTTCTCCTCGCTCTTCGTAGCTGGGGATTTTTCGCGCGAAACGTCCCCAGCGGCGAAGAGCGGGGAGAAACGGATGTTTTCGCAGGCTATGTTTTCGGGGTGTTTTTAAAAATGGATACCCTGAATCGCGGACTTGACAAACAAAATGCAATAGACATGCAGATACAGTCTGCCAAAAGAAGTAAGAACACGTCGTCTAAGGCACAGCCAATTCTACAAAGGCACTATTCTTATAGTTAAGCCATCTCGACAGAAGTGTTTCGTCGTCAATCCAAAGGAAAGTTGACGAGAGTTCTCAGTTCTGGACACATCCGATTTCTAATCATGCGCGTACTTAATAAGTAACCAGTAAGTATAAACGCCACAAAGCCTTTAAGTCCACTAGAAAATAAGACACAGAGCTGCCATACAGTTGGGAGCTAATGTATCTCCCAACAAAAACGAACAATCAGCCTTAAACTTCATCATGCAGTCAAATAAAGTATCGAAACATGCATGCATTTGGAGCCCATCGACCGGTTTGATAACGCGCGTTGTGTCACAGAGTGTGACAGTGTGACAGATCAATCGATCTCCAAACGTTATTCATCGAATCTCTCTGTGTCTATCTCTGCACAGCCAGATTTTAAATCAATCATTGATCAATTACTAAGTTTTGAAACTTCTAAAACTCGTATCAACCATAACGTAACTTACATTAACATACAGTGTAATCTAAATAGTAATCTAATCGATTTTGACACAGAACCGCAGTTAACCGCGCTTAGAACCAGTACGCGCCCGGGGACTTCCCGCGCAATAGAGTCACGTGGTAAAAACACATGCTAAGGAACAAAGCTTCTTTGTATTTCAAAATTATGGCGGACGGCTGTTGATGGTTGCAACTTGCTTTGAGTTGCTCTTTACGTACTGCGCAAAAAGAGTATTTGTGAACTCTGTGGACTGTCGAGACGCGCAGATTTTGTTTTAATCACGAATCAAAATGTCTCCGAATTGTCAGCATTAAACTGGCTTTTACCTTTAAAGGAACGGATCTAAGTTCAACTGGTGGACACACGTACTGTTTGAGTCTTAGCGATGCAAATTAATGTAAGTACGATTGTTACTTATTTTAGAATAATCTGTCATTGGAACATCTAGGCATACGCGTTATGAAAAGGATAGTTGGATATATTACCTTTCGAAGAGCGCTGTAAATTAATTTATTACCAAGAGCCATTTTGGCTTTTGTTTATATGTGTTTGCTTTAATACCGGTCGTTTTGATACAAAGTAATTTCGATACACCAGGCGATATATCTCGTTTAGATACAAATTGATTCAGTCGAGGTGTACAACCAATATTTCGCAATATGTGTTTTTATTGTTCACGCGCAATACCTATACATCAGGTAATCGCAATATTTTTGCAGTTTCACGTACTGCTTAAGCATTTTTTTTTACAATTTTCCACATGTTAAATGCTATATGTTGTCTTTGAAACGTTTCCAGTAAGCCGAGTAATTCTTTTATCCCGAATTTGAATAATTCCACCTTGTCGCCTGACTCTTTTCATGAAAATGCTCCTTTTAACCGTGGAAACAGTCGATTTTGGAAAAAAAACAGTGGTATTTCACTTCTAGTGTGGTCACATATTAGAAAATCGAGGGGTAAAGCTTTTATAAAACTAAGAATATTCAGAACGTATCTGCTAGGAAATAATTAAAAACGTACGAGCATCTTTCGAGCACTATTTACAAATTTCAAGCACTTTTTCCAAAATTCAAACACCATTTGAGTACTTTTTCGCCATGTTTTGAGTTCATTTTGGCGAATTTTCCAGCGCAATCGGGACATGCCTACCAAGAACTTGCCGCAGCCACTAACCATCTTTTAGCCGGGGTGAAATTTCCTTTTTCTGGAACTGAAGATCCACCAGTTTTTAAAGCAAAGTGCCAAGGAGAACGTTGAATTAAGGAATGGGGCAGTGCAAATTTGGAGGGAGGTGGTCTGTTTTAGTAGGGATTTTACCTTTCGCATGGACATTTTAAATTCAATATCTACTCCCCATAAGCGTTCATTTTTTTATTATTACTAATGTATTATCTTTGTCACGTGACTTGCCACACCCATTTTTGACTATTTATTTCAATCCAAATTTACACCACTTTATAAATAACACTTGTAATTTAATTCATTTTTTGTCAATGACTATCGACACAAAGTTTATGGAATTGATCGGGATTTTCTTAAATTATCTATGTTTTGTATATCATAACGTTTCTTGTTAAGAAGGAGACTGGGACGAGAGAAAAATATCTAATACTTATGAAGGAATTGATCATTTCACAAATCCCCGATTAATTTAGCTTACTTGACTGTAAATGAAATATTATGGAAGGAAAAACGATTGTGGTCACATTCAGTAAAGTCCAAATTTTGCATAATTATGGGCGTGGCTGGTCACGTGATCTGAAAAAAGTAGTATTTAAGGTCCAAAGTGGTTCTGGTCTTAAACACAGCGGTGTAAGGTTAAAATGAAGGAAGATACTGGAAAAAACAAGATCAAATCATAAAACCCTGCATATAACGAGGACCCATGCCTTAATTCACCTGTCCGTTTTGGGCAAAAATCAGGAAAAAATTATCCAAACGGCGGCATTATTCACCTTTTCTTCTGATTAGCAGCATGGCTTCGTGAAAGGGTGTTCCCGATTATCAAATCGTAAGCAAGGGGTTATAGCTGATGGCAATTGTTCAAGTGAGCTAAAAATCCCGTCAGGTATGTCACGGGAATCAATCTTGAGCCCCTTGTTTTCGTAAGTTAAGTTATCAGTGATCCTTCTGAGGTGGTCACTCCAAGAAAGTCGGTGGCACTTTATGCAGATCAATGTAACGCATTTAGAGTTATCTGTAATAACTTGCCCCAATAATCAGTTGATGTATTAAGGGGATCTCGATAAACTGTAACATGTAAGTACTGCAAGTTAGTGCGAATTACCAACCATTTAATATATCAAACATGACCGTAAATGAACGGTTATTTCTAGGAGGAAATTGACGAATTTCGCAGCCTTGTCCCACCTAAAACCACCATCTCTTTATGTGAATTGTCATATTGATACCATTGCGAGAAAAGCGAACAGAATTTTAGTCTTGATTATAATTAGGAAGAACACGTAGAGGTTCAACGACATCGTAACATTCAAGGTGTTGTATTGCACGATGTTGTATTGGTCACCCTACTCCTGAAAAGCGATTAAAAAATTTGAGCTACTTAATATGTCAGCGATGACGAGTAGTTAAATTGTCTCAATATGCTTTCGAAAAAGACACCATCCTTTTTTCCTGTAAAAGGAATTGTGTAATAATCCCAGGAAGAGATGGGCCAAAGTTGGAGGGGCCAAGACAAGACAATCAACGAATTATCTCCGTCATTCTCCGTCATCTCGGTCATTCTCATACGAAAGAACTCTTCTTCAATGTCAAATAGCAACATTTGCAATGTCTTAAATGCTAATGCGTACGTACCTGATTGACACCTAGCCCCTTTGTATCCAGGCTGACAGCTACAAGTATATCCATTAGTCTTGTCAGTACACGATCCTCCGTTTAGACAAGGATTGCTGGAACATTCGTTGATGTCTGTGGCAAAATGTACAGTATGAGAAAAGACAACTTTGCATGGCAATATTAAAAGATTGATTACAAGTTTTGCCAAAACTATTCAGGGGATATTAAAGATATTTCTTTCTTGTTTGACACTGTGCTCCTGCGTATCCAGGCTGACAGCTACAAGCATATCTATTAACCTGGTCGGTACATGATCCTCCGTTTAAACAAGGATTGCAGGAACATTCGTTGATGTCTGTAATGAAAAATTAAAACACCGGAATACTCAACTTTTTATTAATAGAAAAATTACAAGATTGTTGTGCCGAAACAATAGTCAACAGGTGACCAAACCCTGACGTGACGTGCAAAGCGATTGCAAGAACGATAGCGCTTTCGAAATCTAGCCACTTTGTTACGAAAAATTGTATTGCGTGAGTAGCGTGACTTTCTAGAAGCTTCGCGAGAGTTCATAATTTGTTTATTTTATTTTATCTTGTGTAAGCGTTTCTAAAGCGGTATATTTTGTAATCTTTCTATAATTAGACTATTTGGAATGTTCTAGAACTTTATTGTAAAAGTATATAAGTAGGCGAGTCCGAGTTAAGTTTTAACTAGTTTTCACAAGCGAAGAGAGTTCGACGTTAGTCGTGTTTAGTCAAGTGTGACGAAAGCAGTGTTTATTCAAGTTGGCGGAGGCCGTGTAAGTTTAGCGAGTTACGTGCTGTTGTGGAGTTTTACTCAGTGGAAACTACGTTCATTTTGGAATAAATCTTCTTGTTGCTGTTCCGACAACCCTGCGTTCAGTTTAGTTTGCAAGCTACCCGTCCTCTAAAAGATTACCCGCGTAACATTGGGGGCCTGTCCGGGAGAGGAATTCAATTGTTTGCCGACTACAGTAACCAGGAAAGGACAGTTCAAGAAAAAGGAGTTTACAGAGAAGTGAGAATAACTGCTACGAGGAAGTATATAAATCGAATGTGTTTACTGTGAACTGAGAAAATGGATAAGTTTATACAGATTGGAGAAAAGTTCGGATTGGAGGGAGAAAAGCTGCTCGAGTTTGTAGAAAAACAACAAAAGTTAGAAGAAGAAAGAAGGAGAGAAGAAGAAGAAGAAAAAGAAGAAAAACGTCGAAAACTTGAGGAAGAAAGAAGGAGGGAAGAGGAAGAGAAAGAAGAAAAACGTAGGCAGATAGAAGAAGAAAAGGAAGAGAGACGTCGAATACTTGAGGAAGGCAGAGGAAAGGAAGAAGAAGAGAAGAGGAAAGGCGTAGAAGAGAAGACGAAGAAAGAGAAACTAGGCGGCAAGAACGTGAACTGCGAAAATTAGAGCTGCAAGCAGTCCTGTTGAAACAGAGAGAGGCTATTGAAGCCGCTAAGAGAGAGCATGAACTGGAGCTCGCTCGTTTAGCACAAGGCCGTAACGATACCGAACGTGCTGAAGTAAGAGAGGATAGGGCCAAGGCACCCAAGCTTCCCTCATTTGTTGATGGCAAGGATGACTTGGATGCGTACCTGCAACGATTTGAGAGGTTCGCAACTACAGCTAAATGGGAGAAGACAGGATGGGCTTCGAAACTTAGTGCTCTTTTGTCTGGACGAGCCCTAGAAGTTTATTCGCGATTATCTGAGGAGGCAGCCCAAGATTATGATCGAGTGAAGTTAGCTTTGATGAAGAGATATGACCTTACAGAGGACGGCTATCGTCCTAAATTCAGAGCATCAAAGCTGGAAGTTGACGAGAGTCCTGAGCAGTTTATAGTGAGACTGGATAGATACTTGTTACGTTGGTTAGAGCTGTCGAACACTGATCGTTCTTTTGAAGGCCTGAAAGATTTAATTGTGAAAGAACAGTTTATTGACTCTTGTCCAAAAGAGTTAGCTATTCACCTCCGTGAAAGAGCCCCGGAAACGCTTGCTCAGATAGCGAAGATCGCCGATCAATACTTGGAAGCACATGGAAAGCATCTGTTCAGTTCTGCGAGCAAGAAGCCACAAGTACAGCCTAAGGTGGAGGACACAAAGACCGCACAGAGTGATACAACAGCCCTCCAGTGTTACAAGTGTAATGCCCGCGGACACAAAGCTATCTTAACTGCCCAATTCTAGCTAAAAGGTGTTTCCTATGTAACAAGCAAGGTCATGAAGCGAGGAACTGTCGATCAGATGGACGAAAGTCAGGAGGCCAAGGTAAGGATGGTAACCCTGTACAACGTGGTCAAGTTAGTGCTGGCTGTTTGGTTAAGTCACCCGATCTTAACGCTACCCCCGAGGAAGTCAAGTCGTGTATTCAAGATGATTGGCTTCTGTTAGCCTGTGGCAAGAAAGTCCCGTTGCTGAGTAATGCCTGTGTTGAACCCTTAAATGGAGTAACAAGTAAGATGCCTGTTGTAAAGGGTAGAGTTGGAGAGAAGACTGTTGACGTTTTAAGAGATACTGGTTGCAGCGGAGTAGTAGTCAAGAAGGACCTTGTCGGCGAGGATCAGTTCACCGGAGACTTAAACGTTATGTCGCTTATTGACAACACTGCAAGGAAGGTGCCCATAGCAAGAATTTATGTCGATACGCCTTATCTTAAGGGCCACGTAGAAGCGCAGTACCTTTCAGATCCTATCTACGACCTTATTATTGGCAACGTACCTGATGCCAGGGACGCACAAAATCCAGACCCCAGTTAGCAAGTGGCCTGTGCAGTGACTACAAGAAGTCAAGTTAAGAAAAAGGATGAACGCCCAGCCTTGAAGGTGCCAAGTAGCCGTGAGAGCCCTATTGTGGATAGAGAGAAGCTCAAGCAGATGCAGCGTGAAGATGAGAGTCTGCGCAACTACTGGGATCGAGACGATGTGCTAATAAAGGGTCAGGCGGAGATTTCATTTGAAGAAAACTGTGGAGTACTGTACCGTCTGTACAAGCACCCTTATCTGAATGGTGGTAAACCGCTTAAACAAGTCATGGTACCTGGGAAGCTGAGACGCCCCATAATGGAAGTAGTTCACGGATCGATCATGGGTGGTCACATGGGCATAAAGAAAACAACAGACAAAATCCAGAGCGCGTTTCATTGGCCTGGAATTCAAAGTGACGTGACTCGGTTTTGCAAGTCCTGTGACGTTTGTTAGAAGACTGTAAGTAAGGGATCAGTGCCGAAAGTACCGTTAGAGAAGATGCCGCTAATTGACAAGCCCTTTAAGAGAGTAGCAATAGACCTTGTTGGGCCTATCAGTCCTTCGAGTGAAGACGGACACAGGTACATATTGACGCTGGTAGATCTTTCGACTCGCTACCCTGAGGCTGTACCACTAAGGAACATTGATACGGAGACATTAGCAGAGGCATTGGTGGATATGTTTAGCCGTCTAGGAGTACCTGAAGAGATCCTGAGTGATCTGGGCACACAATTTGTTTCTGATTGCATGAGAGAAGTTACTCGACTATGGAACGGATTGACGGAGAAGTTCAACGGAACGATGGAGTCTATACTGAAGAGATTGTGTAGCGAACAACCAAGACAGTGGCATCGCTTAATCAACCCTTTGTTGTTTGCATATCGTGAGGTTCCCCAAGAGTCTACTGGTTTTCACCGTTTGAACTGTTGTATGGAAGAGCCGTCAGAGGTCCGATGACCATTCATAAGGAACTTTGGACGAAAGAAGTAGAGGAACCGGAAGTTAAAAACAGCTACCAGTATGTTTTTGACCTGCGTGAGAAGTTGGAAGAAACCCTTAAATTAGCCCACAGTCAGTTACAGAACGCTCAGGATAAAGGAAAGCACTATTATGATCGCAAGACTAGAGTCAGAAAATTTCAGCCAGGTGAGAAAGTTCTTGTGCTACTACCAACTGATCACAGTAAGCTGCTGATGCCTTGGAAGGGTCCTTTTGAAGTGAGTTCAGTAGTAGGTCTTAACGACTACAGAGTTTAAGTGAAAGGAAAGAAGAAAGTTTATCACGCGAATCTCCTCAAGAAGTATTTTGAAAGAGATGAAGCTACCACAGAGGGAGCAGTAGCGGTGGTAAAAGCAGATGATCATTTTAAGGAAGATATGCACTGTGAAATTGAAGAATGTGAAGTAAAGGATGCGGAGGATGATGATAATGTTGATTTCCTAGAGATCGGTGGCTATGATGCTAAGGAATCTGTTGCAGATGTTACCACCGGGTCAAATCTCACTGACGAACAGCGTTCTGAGTTTATGGACCTAGCCAACCAGTTTTCAAGTCTATTTACCGAGGCACCAGGTACTACAGACCTCGCCCAGCATCACATCAAACTTACCTCAGATGAGCCTGTTCGGTCAAGACCATATCCAGTTCCTTACAGCATGAGGGAGTCGTTGAAGAAAGATATCGCCGATATGATTAAAATGGGAGTTATTAGGGAGTCTGATTCGCCCTATGCGTCGCCTGTTGTTGTAGTGAAGAAGAAAGACAATACCAATCGAGTCTGCGTTGACTATCGGAAGCTAAATAAGCGGACTGTTATTGACCCTGAACCCATGCCGACCGCGGAACACCTGTTCGAGAAGCTGAGTGGTGATACGTTTTTCACAAAGATTGATCTTAGCAAGGGCTACTGGCAGATTACCATACCTGAGGAGGATGTTCGGAAGACTGCGTTTGTAACACCTGACGGCTCCTACGAGTTCTGAAAGATGCCATTTGGAATGATTAACTCTGCAGCAACCCTGAAGCGAGCTATGAAGAAATTAATTGAGGATTTAGACGGCGTCGATTTTTACTGGGACGATATATTGGTTCATACACGCACCTCGAAAGAGCATATTAAAGCCCTCCGAGAGTTGTTTGCACGTTTATTGAGAGCTAGGATGACTATTAGACCAACTAAGTGTATTTTTGGAGCGAGTTGCGTTGATTTCTAGGGTCACCACCTAGAACAAGGAGTGCTTGGTCTACACGAGCAGAATGTCGAGAAGATTAAGAATGCGCTAAGGCCAGGTACTAAGAAGCAAGTTCGTTCATTTGTTGGTTTGGCCGGATATTACAGAGACTTTATCCCTAACTTCGCCGCTATTGCAGCTCCCCTATCGGACCTGACACGAAAGGGTCAACCAACTAGAGTCGAGTGGGGTCAAGCACAAGAGAAGGCATATCAGACCATCAAATTTCATTTGACGAATGAGCCAATTCCTCGTCTTCCAGACCCAGTGAAAACGTACTACTTGCAAACGGATGCGTCAAATACTGGAATTGGTGCCGTATTAATGCAGAAGCATGATGAGAAGCTGTTCTCCGTTTGCTACGCAAGCAAGAAATTGTCAAGTGCAGAAAGGAACTATTCTACGATTGAGAAAGAGTGCCTAGAAGTAGTCTGTTGTATCAAGAGATTTCATCTTTATTTGTACGGAGTTCCCTTTGTGCTGCAGACGGATCATGAACCCCTAAAGTATATGAACAGTGCTAAGTTTGCGAACGGACGTCTTATGCGTTGGGCTATGTTTTTGCAAAGTTATACATTCAGAGTTGAAGCCATCAAAGGCTCAGGGAACGTTGGAGCAGATTACTTGAGTAGAGCTGAAGAATAAGTTTATTGACATTCAAATGCACCTTATTTATCCATTTTTCTTATTTAGGAGAAATTTGGGAAATTTCTTCTGAATGGGGGTTATGTTACGAAAAATTGTATTGCGTGACTAGCGTGACTTTCTAGAAGCTTCGCGAGAGTTCATAATTTGTTTATTTTAGGATCTTGTGTAAGCGTTTCTAAAGCGGTATATTTTGTAATCTTTCTATAATTAGACTATTTGGAATGTTCTAGAACTTTATTGTAAAAGTATATAAGTAGGCGAGTCCGAGTTAAGTTTTAACTAGTTTTCACAAGCGAAGAGAGTTCGACGTTAGTCGTGTTTAGTCAAGTGTGACGAAAGCAGTGTTTATTCAAGTTGGCGCAGGCCGTGTAAGTTTACCTAGTTAATTGAAGTTGGCGGAGGCCGTGTAAGTTTAACGAGTTACGTGCTGTTGTGAAGTTTTACTCAGTAGAAACTGGGTTTCTGTAAAACGCGGACCGGATCGCTGCGGATGGCGGATGCGGATGGGAAAATGCGGATGGAAAAAAATGCGGATAACAAAAAAGGTAAGAAGAAAAAAAACGAGAAATGCGGATGGCAAAAAAAATAAATAAACAAACAAACAAAGGAAAGAAATCTTTCTTTCAAGTTGCTGTCACATGGTTAGACCCTTCACTTACATAAAGAACGTGATGCCAATAGTTGACACAGTTTTGTACCCTGTAATTCCTTTCATTAATGTCACAGAAATAAGGACGCTCCGTTCCTCCTCCTTAAATGCACACATACTAGGTGCACTTCTCCTGTGAGTGTTCAGCTTAAGGCTTGTAGGCAAGGTAAACAGCTCTAAAAATCGGCTAGCAAAGGAGGTGTCTGCAAAACGTGGACTGGATACCTGCGGATGGCGGATGCGGATGGGAAAATGAGGATAGAAAAAACTGTGAACAATAACAAAAACAAAAAAACACAAATTTGGATATATAAATCGTGTCACTAAAACATTTCTTAACAAAACAAAACGTGTATAACGTTGTCGGACAACAAGAACAAAAAAGGACTTAATTTTCTTCAAATTAAAAGAAAATTAGAGAAAACAAACTAAACCAAAAAATAGAGTGAACTACGCGAAAAAATCGACGTGCTCTGCGTCGCCTATTTCACGCTTGCCTCTGCTAAATCGCCATGTTTCCTCACAAAGGAGCCTGATTTTCAAAAGAGCTCATAATACAAATCAACTTTCGCTCTGCCTTGACATCTGGTTGACTCTGCCATAGCAGACAGTTCAGAGGGTGATTGCAGACACCTGCAGAAGCCCGTTTTTGAAATCAAAAGCTAAGTTACTGCTACACTAGTGGTCTTCTGTTACGCAATTTCCTCTCGGTTTTGTGTGAATCGGTCTTGTTTCATAAGGGTTTTTCTACAGAAATTCATTTTCAAGCAATATGCCGCACCCTCAACAGAGTCATTTTTCTGGCCTTCGTTTCATTTTCACACTTTTGCGAAAAGCTTCCATCAACATATAAAGAATGCTGATCTGGTGTAAACATAGCTAAAACATTTATATAGTCTTCTTAAGAAGCAGCTTGGTTTTTTTCTGATTTGTAATAATTAAACATCTTTCCATGTAGAAAAAATATGTTTGGTTGCTGCTTCGCAGATAGACGGGAGCGGGCCCAATAATTCCAATATTATATAAATTATTTTCGATTCCGAATTCTGCCCTTCACGCTTTTAAAAACGAGTTTTAAGTTTCTCGATACAGACGTTCTAAAAACTCACTGAGGATATGTGTTCGAAACTATTTTGCTAGCAGAAAAATTCGAAACAAAAACAAATGAAACAGAAAGTAGCCTTCATTAATGCGTTTCCAAGCGACACTTCTTTGCGGGAGTTTAATTTTGCAGATTATTTTTACACCTTTTCGGGAAATAATTTTTGCGATTGATCAAGAAGTCTGTTTTTTCTTTTCAATCTGCAGTATATTTTGCAATTTTAAAAATTCGAACTCATTATTCGTGCACTTATAAATTCCCAAAGGGTAGAACTTGTAAAAAATAAATCCACATGATAGGCGGATCAGGCGGAGTTGATTGGCATCTGCCAAATCGGAACGTTCGGCATTTTTTCTAATTGATACTGCAATTTTTTCTGTCTTGAGCCGCTCAAACAAATAAGTCTTGATTTTATTGCCCTGAGAATCTTCTTTCTGTAAGTTGAGTACACTATATCCAGTGAGAGCAAAGAAATCATGCCTCCCCTTCTTTTCTTGATAATAATGAAATTCCTAATGAACTAAATGTTAAAAAAAAATAGCGATCACTCCCGAAAGTAAAGACAGACTGCTTCGTGAATTACACCGCTTTAGGATGCTGGTATGGTAATATTCTGCATTCTGACCCGTGATTGCAGGGACCACTGGCTCCTTATTCGATAAAGAGAAGAATATTAAACGGGGCCAGTGCAAAATAAGCTAACCTTTGCTAGCCGATTTTTTGAGCTGTTTAACTTGCCTGCAAACCTTAGGCTAAACACTCACAGGAGAAGTGCACCAAGTGTGTGTGCATTTAAGGAGGAGGAACGGAGCGTCCTTATTTCTGTGACATTAATGAAAGGAATTACAGGGTAAAAAACTGTGTCAACTATTGGCATCACGTTCTGTATGTAAGTGAAGGGTTCAACCACGTGACAGCGACTTGAAAGAAAGATTTCTTTCCTTAATTGTTTGTTTTTTTATTTTATTTTTTTTCGCCATCCACATTTCTTGTTTTTTTTTCCTTCTTACTTTTTTTGCTATCCGCATTTTTTTTTCCATCCGCATTTTTCTATCCGCATGTTCCCATCCGCATCCGCCATCGGCAGGTATCCGGTCCGCGTTTTACAGACACCCGTGGAAACTACGTTCATTTTGGAATAAATCTTCTTGTTGCTGTTCCGACAACCCTGCGTTCAGTTTAGTTTGCAAGCTACCCGTCCTCTAAAATATTAGCCGCGTAACACACTTTTATTTAGAACACATAATAGAATCTACATGGGCTAATCGGGGTTACAAGAGCCCGGGCAAGTCTAGGCAAGCCTATTGTTTCTATTGAATAAGGGAGACGCTCATTAGTAAACCTATACCGAATTAGTATGCAGGAAGACAATAACTAGGCACTTAATTAGATATGGAGGAACGCATTTATCCCCAGGTTATAACAATGGGTGACGTCACGGATTCGACCTCATGCATATGAATGGTTTACCTCGACCTACCTCAACTTAACTCGACACTGACGGGGGTTAATTTTGCTGAAGGTATACTCCTCACCCGTCAGCATTCATAACTGTCCGGCAGCATTTTGCATTTTGGCGATAATGCAATCATTATGTAAATAATAGAAAAAAAAAAGTATCTTACCAATTTCACATCGGTTACCGGCAAATCCTGAAGGGCAACTGCAGTTGAAGCCATTGATTAGGTCGATGCAAGTTCCGTTGTTCAAACAAGTGCTGTTATCACAATCATTTATATCTGCAGGAGACAGTCAAAGGTATCAACAAGAGCCAAAACACAACTAGAAAATGTAAACTAGTTGTTCTAAAGTTACCTGGAGAAATCTGTCTATAAACTAATTCATCAACAATTATGTGTTCGGTAACCTCTCATGGAAATTGTAATTCTAGGTTATAAAATGTCTGGAAAAGTTCAGCGTCAAACTTATTCGTCGCCAGTTTTTTTATTACGATGGGCTGTTTAACCCCTAGTTTGTTCTTGTAACTGTGATTAGAAGCCAATGAAAATACCTAAAATTTTCATTACAAAAGCTTTATAATGTTTAGCGAACAGTCCCGGACAAAGTGGGAAGCGGGTTGTACAACTCAACAGCAGTTTGTTTAAATGTTCAAAAAAGATGGTTTGTCTTTCAGTAAATACCACCGTTCCCCCAATTCAATTTTGGGATATAAAAAAAACAATGCGGGCATAACATTTTTAAGTATATACTGACGCTAAAATTATTTTGTTGTCACCTTGTTTAGTTGTAAAGCCTAGGAAGCGGCTAGAGCACTCAGGAACTTGGGAAAAACACTCGAATACGTCTCGTGTTTCCCCCTACACTTCTTTCTTGCTCTAGCCGCTTCTTACGTACTTTACAACAGAACAAAGCTCACTAAAAAGGTTTCTTTATTTGTTAATTACTGGCAACATTGTTTCAACTAATAGTAATTCTTACTCGTTTCGCAGTTTTTTCCGGTGAATCCTTTCACGCAGATACACTTATATCCATTTTCCTGGTACGAGGGAATGCATTTACCAGTACTCTTACAGGGCGAATTGTCGCACGAAGACTACACAGAGGAAAGCATATGGCTGTAAGTAACGACCATTGAATGGCAAAGTCAAAATATCAATTAACGCGACGCAAGACAAACGTGGTCGGGAGATTTGTGTGCCTTGATAATACTATTGGGGACCTTGTAATTTGGTTGCTGGTGGGTTCAACCGTGCTGGGTAGCTTTTGGATGAAAATAGGCAAGACAAATTGCAATGCCTGGCCCCCCAGGAGTTAGGCCATGGGGTTAATGGCCTATCCCCGTTAACAAAAAAAACAACAACAACAACAACAACAAAAATTAGACGAAAATTCAGCAATCGACTTTCATTGACCAAGTTGAGCCCCAGGTTAATCCTCGGACGTACAAGGGGGGCGGGCAGGGGGGGGGGGGGGGGGTGGGGGTGGATGGTCAGTTGCTATGGTTATGGCCGCCACCCGGTTAGCTCAGTTGGATAAGCGCCGGTCTGCCGAGCGGGAGGCCGCCGGTTCAAGTCCCGGCCAGACCAACACTCAGAGTCTTTAAATAACTGAGGAAAAAGTGCTGCCTTTGTAAAGACATCTGCAAATGGTTAGACTCTCTAGTCTTCTCGGATAAGGACGATAAACCGTAGGCCCCGTCTCACAACCCTTGGATATATAAATTCTGTGTGACGATAAAGAACCCACACACTGTTCGTAAAGAGGAGGGGACGTAGTCCCCGGTGTGGTGGTCTATCTCTAATGAGGGGAGGGACTGTTACGGGCCCGCAGTAACTGGCGTCATGCTGTTGCGGTGACCCTGCCAATAATTGGCGAATCTAATGAAATAAAATAAAAAAATAAAATGAGATATTACGTCGTAATATAAGTAGCAGGTGGTCAAGCCATTTTTAGTTGAAAATACATGTTTTTTGTTAACTTATTTCAACAATAAAAGTAACTCTTGTGGCTAAAATCATGCAAAGTGCTTATTTATGTGTTATTTTTTATGTAAAGCACAAAAAATTACTATTTCCACGGTTTTAACCTGATTTCTAATTCTTGGTAAAATCCAAGATGGCGACCATTGTTGGTGACGTCACAGGCCTCTAGTAGCGCCACCACCCATAAAATATACCTCATCTTGTTAAGAAGATCAAGGGCTTTCCACTAAAGGTAAAATCGTTTCGAAATACTGCAACATATCAAAAACTCCGGGGAGGGGTTCCATCCACCCCCTCCCTTGTTCTGAGGGTTAAGTTTAGTACCATTTACTAGACTAGCGCAGCACAAAAGCAAATCAGAAGTCACACAGGAAAACGATGTTCTTTTTGCCTTCTTTTTCTGTCCCCCTTCAATTTCTCGTTTGAGCTTTTTCTTTACGAAACTCGAAGAAAAACAAACCGAAATTACCGCCTGTTACACAGGCTGGGATCGCCCCATGTAAGGGAAGGGAATCCTTTCCTGCGCCACAGTCGAAATTAAACTTTGGTTAAGTCCGTCTGTTAAACAGTTCTAGGTAGGCCTCCACCTGTGTACCAAGATTTGAGTACGCGCCATGATCTATTAGCCTGTTAAAAAAGGCCATTGTGGATTTGCCAATCAGATTGAAAGGAAATTCAAAACGCATATCCAGTAATTCGTTAAGTCCGTTGGGGGCCCAGAATAAGGATTTCGGCGCTGCTCTGCAGACGTTACTAACCAGGGTTAAATTACGTCTGCGACGCCGACTAGGGAATCCAAGACAGTCTTGGATTCTGGAATCCACGCCCTGGATTCCGGATTCCAGGTACTGAGTTCCAGTCTTTGTCAGTGGTACTTCGATTCTGGGCCTGGTTGCATAAAACGCCCGTAACAACTACCGGTATACGTACGTGAACTCGTAACCTAAGTGAGTTGCATTAAATCACTTAAGTGGTCCACTTAGGGAATTCACTTAAGTGGTTGCACTTACGATTTTCGTAAGTGTTCACTCAAGAGTCGTTTATGCAGCAGAAATTGCGGGTGTTGCATAAAACTTTTTTTACGGGAAAAATAGCACGTAAATTTACGGGACCTATGTAGGTCCCGTATCGTTACTGTTTTTACTAAAGTTCGCGGGATCTTTTACTGAGAAGTGAAAAAAGGTAATTTTTCTTCACGTAATTCGTTCTAATGCGCTTTGTTAACCTCTGATGTACACTTTAAAGGCGACGTTGTGAAAAAAGAAGAAGAATTATCATTTTTAGATGCGCATGTGTGCGTACAGTGCGTACAGTTATCATTTTTAGATGCGCATGTGTGCGTACAGTGCGGACGCAACTTTTGTAGCTCTGTGAAAATTTGGCCAAAATGGCAAAAGGTGGTCAGTCTGACCAAATGAAATCACTGAAAAAAAGCAATGATAGTCTGAAGAAGCAATTAGAGAATGCACGAAAGGATATCAAGAGATTAGAAGAGAGAGTTGAGGTCCAAGAACATGCATCGAAGGAAC
>BOPM01000648.1:219784-224914 GCA_022179025.1 Porites australiensis
ATTTCAAGTACGTGGCCCACTTTCTCCATTCCGCGTTTGTATGTAGCCAGTGTAAAGCATCCGCACCCCTAAGAAGTCAAGCCTACGGTTAATTATGAATTAGGGCTGGATTTCATTAGTGACAGAGTCGAAGTTAGAGTTGCGATTAAAAGTGCAATGTAAAAATCTAATAGAAAGAGTGCTCCAATTTCGGTTGTAACTCCGTCGAGCTCCTGATGAAAACCAAATTTTTAAGTCGCCAGCTGAAGCGGAAGAACTAAACGAATTAAGAATTTTTTCATACTTAGCGTGCGTATATCGAGTTATGGATGCACGCGGGAAGTTTGGAGAACACAAAAAATGCGTAAGAGTAGCTCGTGCACAGAATTTGTTCATAGCGGCTCAATAGGACTTGAATAGGGCGACCTCGACCTCGACTTGAATACTCGACCTCGAGTCCAACCTCGTTCCCTGGGTTCTCTCCTAACCGTCCCTACCTAAGTGAGAGAGAGGAGATTACAAATAAACGACTTAGAGGAAGGGCAGATTAGTGCGAGATTTGTCTCTATTGAACGTAACCAGGTTAGTTGAAAGTGTGGCTATGAAATGAATGAGTCTCAAAGGTCATTTTTTATACAGTTTATGGGAACAAGTTAAACCAAAATCTCGCTGAAAATAATGTACGGAATCCTCTCCTCTCGCTCCATACGGACGAGAAAAAGAAACCCTGGGAACGAGGTTGGACGGAGTCATAATTAGGGCGATGCGAAAGAAGAAAATGAAAACATCCTCATTTAACATTGCAATTCCTGTGAGCTTATAATGACACTGCTTAGTACGACTCCGATTATCGATTGACTTTGGGTCAGAAGGAGCTCCTATCACCCCGACTACCATTCTGACTACGTTGCTACAAAAAACTAGGGTCTAGACTTTCAACACGTTTTATCATGTCCCTTATTTCAAGCTCGGGATTCAGGATTTTAAAGCAAAATCGGGCAAGATTTGGGATTGAAAGCATGTGTTTGAGTTAGAATATCCAAAATAACCAGGGATGACGGGATTACGGGATTGAAGAACCCTATTAGGGACCCTCATGTCAAGAAGAGAGAATCTCTGCTTAAAAACTTTGTTCTCGGTTTAACTGCGAAATTCAACCCAACACCGCTACCAATATCTAAAGACAAACTTATCGAAGAAGATGCTTGAAAAGAAATATATCTTGACGTCGACTGCAGAAATATGCAAGTCATACAGTTTTATTTGCATTGTTCCCATGATTTAATTTTGTCGTGTGATAATCCTAATCTTCTCTTCACAACCTCTGGGGGGGCTAGTGGTATCGGGAACAAGACTTTAGTAAACAGCCCCAACTGTATACCTTATAAGAGCCTCTAAGTTCTTCAAAAGCTTCGATAAATATGTACGTACCTTTGTTAGTAATGTAACAGTATTCACCTTGTTTAAATGTATGACTGTAAGAGAAAATGACGGTGAATTAAGACTTCAATGGAAAATAAATACAAGAAATTTACCTTGAACAGTCAATGTGGATGATGAGGGCACGACTCCAAGAATATTTTTTGCCCTACACGTGTACACTGCTCCATCTTGTGACGTCACATCTCTTATCATAAGGCCACCACGTGATTGCATGATTCGTCTGTCGGCGGGAAGACTGGAATTTTCTTTCAGCCACGTGACCTGGGGCACTGGATTTCCCTTAACCTCACACTGCAGTGAGGCTATACCAGTTTCGTTCACCACCATGGACATCGGAGGTGACACAATCGATGGAGCTGAGATGGATTCACCAGGATCACCCTTGGGTCCTTGAGGGCCTTGATCGCCTCTAAGTCCAGGAGGCCCCTGATCTCCTTGAGGACAGGACCTCTCGGTCCATGTGGTCCCTGGGGCCCAGCTGGACCATGTTTGCCTGGGGGACCTGGCCTTCCTCGTCTTCCCCTGACTCCCTTGGGACAATGTGCCATGCAGGCGAAGTTACTCATCGCCAGTTTAACTTCCTTCTTTATGTCCTCCCTACTAATGATCTCACTGACGTTTGATTTCTTGTTTACATTATTGGCGTTGCGTTTGTGACGAATTTGTATTTCTGCAACTGAGGGATAATTTATGTCACTCTTATGATCTCCCAGTGAAAGAATGTTTTGGTCGATTCAATTACCCCCTTGTAACAAACTAAATTTTGCAGTAACATAATGGCTTACAACACTGGTTCAAGACAAACTTTATCTATTTTGGACTGCATGCCATATATTTTCATGGACTAAAAAGAAAAGAAAAGAACATTCTTATCGGCAAATACTGAAATTGAATCGCCATATCATACGCTTTGTCACGGCGTTAGGTTTCAGCCCTTCAGAAGAGAAAGGGGAATCTTCTCGACCTGTACCAAACTAGCTGAAACCGAAACGCCAGAATGTCGGTTCTGATCAGTATTATTTACAATTAAAAAAATTAGTTCTTTTTAGAGTCAAAAAAATTACGGCTTAGTTTCGGAATCTAACTATTGAGGGCGTTGTTGCGGAATGCTTAAAGTTTTGACAAAAAGGTCCATTGTGAAGCAACAGTTCGATTTCTAAGCCTACGAGAATCGAACTAGTAAACCAAAGCACTCACCTTTACCAGTGTCACTACACAGCGCGGAGGCAATCGATCTATCGTTCACAGTGCCTCGTGAGTGGATACTTTCTTCTCTCTGTTGAGTCAAGACTTGAAGCATTTTCCGATGTGCGTGAAGCTCGATCTCGACGTGAATCAATGCCAAGAAACAGGCAGCAAAAGATAAAACTATCGACGAAAACACTAGAGGGTTGTTGATCGGTCGCTTCTTCGTTTCCATTTCAACAACACAGTCAATTGTAGTTATCAGGGGTCTTAAAGCCAGTCAAAACTTGTAGCCAAACAGTTGAACTGAAACTAACTCTTGAACGCAGTTACGGCTGTTGTAGTTTAAAAGGATGTTTTTGCAGACGAGTCGTGCCTGGGGCCCTCAATCTGACCCTGTTTCCGCCTTTTAATACTGGCTGTCTTCCAAGTGACTGAGGAGGCCTTTTGTGTAAACAAGCTCAACCTTTTTATCCAGTGAGGATATTCACTAATACTCATACGATATCTAAACCTATATCACTGAACCTAAACTTTTTTTTTATTCATTTGTCAGTGTTGTAACTCAGAATCGAGTTTGCTGGGTCAGGTATTAGACCGCTCTGGGTATAGAGAGTACTAAAGTAAGGCATCTAGGATAGTCTTGCTTTCGTGGCAGGCATTCGAAAGAAAAGGTGGAAGGAAATTTCACGCAGGCAAAGATAGTGTCAACCAACGCCCTACCGCGCCGGCCGTAAAACAACATCACGGAGATGAAATCAAGCAGGCATGAGCATGCAATTGATGAAAGGGCTGTTAAGCGAACTAAATAGTCTACCGTTGGACTGTTAACCAGCTACTACACTCCTAACATCCCTGAATATCATCTTGAAAATATCCCTTCCTTAAAAAGACTATAAAGTAAAGTCTGAAACAAACTAAAACGATAGATTGATAGAAACAGAGCAAAAATCTGATAAACAACGAACATTATTTAACGGAACACATGTTGAGTATTCGTTAATCTTACCCCATTTTCACTTTACATCAAACGTGTCCATAATTTGTTAAGATGGGCCCACGAAAAAGAAGAAGCAAAGTAAATAAGTAAGTAAGTAAATTAATTAATTAATTAATTAATTAATTAATTAAAATATAACCAGGGAAGAGAGGGGATGCGCTCACTCAGGCATAATCGGGAATGGAGGGTAGGGTGGGGACGTTTTCTATTCTTTCACTATAAAGCGGTAAGTTTTCCCCTTGGCTTTTAAAAGTTTCAAAATTTCGTTTAGTTTAGTTCAGTTTAGTTCATTTATCTGCCAGGAAAAATTAAGACATTCAACAAAGGCATTGCACGCATAAAAAAATAATAGTTTAAGGTCTAAGGTGATCTAAATTACATTGGTTAAAGTATTATAAGTATTTTTCTGGCGGGGATGCTCAAATTTAAATCGAAGAGGCTTGTTACTATCAGCTCCCTCTCTTGATTAAGACTATATATAATAAACGACAGACGAAATTATGTTGAAATATAAATATTTATTATATAGACACGAGTGTTTTACTGGAAAATATACCACTCGTAAAATTCATGAAAACTACATCCGGGACCCGAGTGGTTTATTTTCCATAATCTCACACGTGAGTTTATCGATGATTTCATTGATATCAAGTTTGTCTCTTAAATTGTACTTGAATTCGTTGGTGTATCATCGAAACATCTTCGGAAATCTTCGGAAATCTTCGGGCATTTTCGGAAATTCTCGGAAAATGTTCGGGAACGTTCGCCTGGCCTTCGAACAATTTTGGAAAATCTTCGGAGATCTTCGGAAGGTGGTCGAAAGTCTTCGGAAAATCATCAAAAACGCCGTCATCAGCATGTCTATATAATAAAAAGAACATTACACGGCGGCTTGAAGATATGAATTTTATTTTCGAGTGGCAAAACAATATTTTACGAACGAGCGCAGCGAGTGAGTAAAATATTGTTTTTGCCACGAGAAAATAAAATTCATATCTTCGCGCCACCGTCTAATATCCTCTATATAACTTAGAATAAAAAGCAAAGCAAAACACACTAAAAGGACAAAAAGCAGCAAAAGCAACAAACAACAAACAAAACAAATAAAATCTACATGTGGAGAATCAGCTAACGAGAAATGCTTTCAATCTAGATTTTAAAAGAGAGGTAGACGTAGCACTGTGTATATTGCGATTTAGTGTATTGGAATCCTGAAATCTTACACCAAAATAAATACAGCTGACCTTCATTATTTTATTACTGGGAACGGCTTGGAAACTACATTTTCGAGGACTTTTTCGGACTTTTATCATTTAGGGCATGAGTTTTGCGTCATTTCAGGCCAATTTCATGCCCGGCATGCCGGGCATGCCAAAACCAATGCAACTGGCTTCACGATCGGCATGCACAGCATGCCATACCCAATGCAACTGGCTTCACGATCGACATGCCCGGCATGCCAAACCCGGTGCAACTGGCTTCACGATCGACATGCCCGGCATTCCAAACCCAATGCAACTGGC
>BOPM01000649.1:6687-17221 GCA_022179025.1 Porites australiensis
TAGAGATGTCAAAAGTAGTTTGCTACGATTTTACAATTGGAGACCGTTCAGAAATTTTAAAGGTATGGTTGTATTTTCGCGTTCAATACACCATGGCACCTAAAATTGTTCGATGCGATATTAAGACTGAAATAATGCCAAGTCGCCATTATGCATACTCTACAGTTATGCCACTTTCCCACCGATTTTTTGTACATGTGCTATTTTCCCTGAATTTACAAGGTAATCCACTTACGATTATGTAATTCCCCTTATTGAAATTAATTGTATGTGCTCGTCTTTGCCACTGCAGAATAAGCTTATCAAAGGATGTGGGAATATAGCAAGCCGAATGGTGCAAAATTCAGCAAATAGATATTTCAATCACATTCAACAAGCTAAATCACAATCAACGATGTGAATGAGTAAAATTCAAGAGAAAAATATTTCAGCCATATTCAACAAGCCAAATTGCACTTAAGGATGTTTAAAATTGATACAATTTAACAATGGGAGAAGAAAAACACAATCACATTCATCTGCAAACGATCACAAGCAAGAGGAGTGCGGAAAATCGATCAACAAATCCCGTGAATCTTTGCATGGTATGTTCCCGGGGAATGGGAACGAGGAGAGACAGTTAAAGATGGCCGACAGTATTTCCTCCTCCACGCATGATTGGGAAGGGTTCTTTCAGTCGCTTGTGGATCTCCTAAACGATTGCGAGACGTCATCAGTTTCAACTAGTGCTACTAGGGAAACTATCGCAGTACGTTTAGAACATGCTGTGCTTTCTTTACAGCAAATCCTACCTTTAGTTCCCGGGGGGTCTGAGTGTGGAACCTTTTTGCGAGAGCTCTTAAACAACTTCACTTTGTTAACCATAGAATGGACTAGAAGACAAGAAAACTCAACTCAGTGTACTAATTTGGCAATTTACTCTCTGGAAACTCCTCCGGTAATTCACACAGGTTCTGTTGGCCGGCCAAGATTGCAAATAAGCGAAGATGCATTAACCCAGTTAAGGTCCTTGGGATTTAAATGGAAGCACATAGCTGACATGTTATTAGTTTCGAGGTGGACCATAAGGAGAAGGGTTATAGAGTTTGGCCTGGAGGAAATCACGGGGTTCACTGAAATGGCAAATGAACAACTTGATGGCTTAGTGCGGCAGTTTATTCAAGAACATGGGTCGGTAGTTGGATGCTCCATTATAAATGGCTATCTAAGATCGCTTGGGATTCGAATACAACGGCATCGACTAAGGTCAAGTATTGCCCGTGTTGACCCAATAAATGTTAGATTGAGATGGGCCGTGGTAGTGTCCAGGAGAGCATACTCTGTTCCAGGACCCAACAGTTTGTGGCACGTAGATGGGCATCACAGTCTAGTCAATTGGGGATTCGTCGTTCATGGGGCAATTGATGGGTTTTCAAGGTGCATAGTATTCCTTAAGTGTTCTACTAACAACAGGAGTGAGACCGTGGGGGATCTATTTCTTTCTGCCACACGCAGTTTTGGTTGGCCATCACGTGTGAGAACAGACCACGGTGGAGAGAATGTAAAGGTGTGGGAGCTGATGGAAGAGGCAAGAGGTTCAAATAGGGGGAGCTACCTTGTTGGATCCTCTGTCCACAACCAGCGGATTGAACGTCTATGGAGAGACGTTTTTTGCATGGTGTGTCACATTTTCTACTACACTTTCCAGGCAATGGAGGAATCAGGTGTCCTTAACCGTGAAAATGACATTCACCTCTTTGTGCTTCATTTTGTTTTTCTGCCAAGAATAAATAGAGGACTTGAGAGGCTTACCTCTGCCTGGAATAATCACCCGATTCGTACTGAGCGCAATTGGTCCCCTCTTCAAATCTGGACAAATGGCATGGTTGACATTTGAAATAACAGTATTGCTGCTGTATCAGATTTCCACCATGGTACTGCTATTGACGACCTTGAATGGTTTGGTTATGATCCCGATGCACCCGCACCTGGTGATGATGGTCTTAGTTTTGTGCAAGTTGAAGATGTAAATTTTGACTTACCAGAGATAGTACTCCAGGAGCTTGTTCGTGAAGTTGATCCACTGGAATATTCTGACAGCTTTGGTATTGATGTGTACCAGAAGGCATTATCAACAATTTTGACTGCCATGGAGAGCCATGAGTAAGTGACCCTGAACACTCACTGACAGGTTGCTAAAATCTATAACTTCAGGAGTTATACAAGTACGCTGTTTTCACACAGTACAACAGCCACTAAACATTCACCCTTTTGTGTTATTAATTTGTTCTTAGATGTTACATATTGCAATTTTTTAAAATTTGTAAAAAAATAACCCTAGAAAAAAAGGAAACAAAAATTAGTGTATTTACCTTTTTAAGGAACTCCAGCAGATTTCATAAAATACTAGGAGGTATTGTTTTCTTTAAAAAAGGTGGAAAGAGTTGAACAAATGAATTGAATGAACTGTTAGAGTGGATGAATACAAAATACACTGAAATAACCCGCCAAAAAATTTGTGTTTAAAAAGTAGCTGATTTGACCCGGGGTGCACCTAGTACAATAATGTTATGCACAATTCATTAGAATAGTACTTGTCTCTGGAGATGTCCCTAGAATAGACCTGTCCATGTTTTTTTTGTTAGTGAATCTCTGTCAACAGAGCTGGAAAGAACACCTTACAATTAGTAAAGTTTCCAAGTTTAGAAGTGATTTGTTGAAAAGTAATGCAAAGTCACTATTTTTCAGACATTTGTATGACAAAAATGTTTTTAAAATTTGGTGACTTTGTAAAGTAATATCTGTGTTTACAATTAAAATATGCAGCAGTTTCATTCATGCGTTTGTAAAAAAAAGAATGCTTCAGACCCATAGAAAAAAGTGTTCGAGTAAACGCCAAGGATTCTAACATCAATAAAGGAAGAGCAATTGGTTTTTGGTTCAAAGTTTTTTGTGTTAATTGCCCATTAAATGGTATATGATCATTAGCACTTAAAACAGGCTATGTCCCTAATGACCTATTGCTTGTTGTAATGTTAAGTCAGTGAAGTCCTAAAGTTACCTTTGGACAAAATATCATTTCAGAAATGGCACAAGTTTTTTACGGTTTGCGTAAAAATTGCCTCGCTGGGTGACTTGGTGAAGCTAGAGAACAGAAACTCGATATGAGCTTAACTATTTTTTATCAAAATAATCTGGATCTTAATAAGGTTTCACAATTGTTTTACTTTACAACTACGAGCTTACTCTCTACTTTACTAATTTAAATCCATCCTCCATAAACATGTGAAAGAAACTTAACTTGATAAGTAAAAAAATCTCAATATCAAACTGGACCATTAGGAACTGTGGAAGTGGGTCAAGTAACAATAAAATACCTCTTTTTCAAGCGGACGTTTTTGTTCAGGATGTTTTTCTTTTCTGTTTATTATGTGCTATGTACGTTTCAACTTTGTCACAAGTCCCCTCTCCCATCATTGCTAATGGTCCACCATATACAAGTGCTCAATCTTAAACAAAGGTCTTTGTAGAAGCCTCAAGATAGGCAGTCCTTAACCGTAACCTTCAAAACATACTCTGGAGAGATAAAGTGATATTTTAACATTTCCGTATTTCAGTATCACTACTAACTTTAACACAACTCCTCACATGACCTACATTAACAAACAAGGCATAACCTGATTGCTAACATTTCCTTCACTGGCCCATGTGTTTAAAAAACTGAAATGGTGTAACATAGATTTGATTTCTTTTAGTCAAGGATAAAAGTGATTTCTACAGGGCAAACTGATTGCTTACCCTTTGTTACTGAAAAGTTTGTCATTCTTCCCAGGTTTACCAGGATTATGACACAGTGCAAGAATGCCTCCTCCCCCCCAAATACATGTATCATCTAGAAATAAGTGTTTTGTTCAAAAGAACGTATTTCAAGGGCTTAGGAGTTTCTGTGAGAGAAGTATGATCCAAAAACACAAAATGCCAGATGACTAGTTTTTCAATCAATAATTATCTTAAGTTATTGATCAAAATCAGGTAACTGTGTGTTACTTTACAAAGAAAGTTTGGGTACAGCTGGGTTACACAGTAGTGTACATTTTCTTTCCCTTAAACATTGCCCTCATAGAACTTTCAAATTCAGGGTAGCTGGCAAACCCAGAGGGCAGTTTTAACTCTAATGTACAGGTTGAAGCAAAAATGGCCTCTGTGTTTCCAACTGACACTGCTATTGAACCAGGCACAAAAATGGAAGTACTGGATCTTGAACCAGTGGTAAAAGATAAAAAATCTAACAGATCATCTACTGATGAATTCTGTATAAATGAATAGAGCATTTGCATGACATTTTTCACTTGCGTATCATCAGTAACAGGAGGTTTCAGTAAAGACTTGACAAAGGCTGGTGATACTTCGTCACTGCTGTGAACAAAAAAATGCTCAAACTTAGCAGGAGCTTTTTCCAGCTCTCTTTTAAAGTCCAGAATTGATAAACCGCTCCGAAGCTGATCAAGAATGGCCTTGTGCTTCAATATGGTGTCATGCAACACAAGGCACTGAACGACCTCACACTTGTTCTGTTCCTGTAAAACAGAAAAAAAAAGCATTTCCTTCAACTGCCTGCAGAAATGTGCTCCACCTAATATTACAATGTAACTATGCTGCTGTCAGATGAAAAGTGTTCCTCTGTTTACTACAGTACTTGAAGAATCTGCCACACTTAAAAAGGACTGTTAGGAAGATACAGGATTTTGTGGACAAATAAACCTACAGGTGTAAAACACTAGTACAGCAGAATACAAGAAATTGAACTCACCGTTAGGTTTCTACTTTGCCCACACTCTTGCATGAACCTCAAAAAGCTGTCATCTTGAGAGATTTGCCAAAGGTCATCTGCAGAACCATCTTTGATCTAAATTCAGAATAACAATGATGTTATTTATGAATTCTGCACTGTGATATCTTGTATTGTAGCTAGTAAATAACAAGTAAAAGATGATGATAATTTACCATGGATTAGAAACTTTGCACATATCTCTAATATCATTATTGTAACATGCATGCATGAGTTAGAGTGAAACAAAGCAGGCAAAATTTTTACACATTAAACAAGAATGAGCAACTTGATATCAGAAAACAATTTTAGCTTTAGCTGTCTACAAGTATGAAGAAAAGAATTTCATATAGAAATACAATGTTAAAAAATAATATTATGATATTGAAGTTTTCACCTTAATAAACTGAATATTGTTATAACAGTTACTGTGTTGTAAGCAAAAGATGAAAATGTTTGGCCCTTACCCTTTCAACAAAGCCAGCAAGTTCACTATCACCAATATCCACAAAAGAGGACCTTCCAACTGCTTCTGACAAATTCCCAGTGGCTATGTACCAGTAGATCCCAGGGGTAAGATAAGGGAAGCCAGGTCCACCTTGAATTAAACTGTGTGCTATCATCTTACCCAAAACTTCAAATACACCTGTCAAAACATGTTCAGTGCTGTACACAGGAGTAAGTCTTGCATGTGCACCTCTGAATAAACGAAGACAGGATGAACCACTAGCAAGTTCAGCAAAAACATTAGTGAATGCTTGTCTAAGTACTCCTCCTGTATCTACTGCTGGCTCTCCTTTGATCTGCACTTTGATAGGTATCACTGGATCAAAATGAACACTCTTGTAAAACTGAAAAAAGTCCATGACTATATCCTCTCTGTCAACCTTTAGCTTTTCTGAACACATATATGGCTTCATGGAGAGCTTAAGCCTGTTGAGAATTTGGTGTACACTTTCATCTTTTGCTTCCTTCTTCACTGTGCTTTCACTCAAAGCATCTGCAGCGAGCCCAATGTCCTGGTATGTTAGTAGCGAGTCCCTCACAGTTTCTCTGCTTGCACTTGTAAAAATGGACGACAAAGACTCAACACCATTATCAATGAATGATGAATCCACAGACTGATAAGACCATCGAGGGGAGCTGTCACACTCAACTTCATCAGTTGCACCCACCTGCATACTTCCACCAGAGCTATATGTAACACCCTGGACACTTGGTTGGTTGTTAACAGCTTGCACAGAGGTTTGACTTTCAGTGCTTTCATGCTCATCACCTTCTTCATCATCACTTGTGACTAGGGTTTCCTGTGCCACATTCAATCTTACATACAGCCGTTCTGTGCCACAAAGATGTTTAACGTGTTTAAAGTTCCACTTGTGATTCTCTTTAACCACTGGCACAGAAATAGTATTTCTTTCCCTTCTAACGAAGTCAAAATCCCTGCTTGTTATAAGGGGTAACTTTGTCTTGAACAAGGAAACCAACTCCGACCGTATATCTTCTTCTGAGTAATCAGGATAAAAATCGCACTGACCTTTGATCACAATCATGTTGTCGATTAGACTATATTCCTCGTCGGCATCAATGTCGGGTTCCTGTAAAAGGTAAACACTTTTGGGGACGACTTGTACTTTCGTTGATTGCTTAGCCTTTTTTTTAAACCGAAGGCTATGAGATGGCACACTGTTTTGGCGTTTCGTTTGTGACTTTGTGTCTTCGACACTGAGTGCAGACGCTTCGTTTAAAGCACGAGAAGCTGAGGAAGCAGATGCATTGATTAATTGCCGCGTTCTCTCCACTAATGACTGGCTTCCACTTCGTGAGGATAGTTCTTCTCTCACAGCGGATCTAACAGCCGATCTAACTTGTTCTTCGAGGCTGCCAGCACCACTCGCCATTTTGAAACCTCGTGTGAAACAGGTATGTTCCCAAGATGCACTTCGTTGAGGCCCGCGGGCTTTATGGGATTTGTTGACATCTTTCTATGACGTTGTTGATCGAATTTTTGACGGCTTGAATGCGATTCCCTTTTTAACCCCTTGAATCTGACTGATTTACATTCGTTAAAGCCTGATTTTCTCGACTTTGACATTGCCAGTTAAAATTCGGTTGAGTGCCATTCTTGGTGTTGAACGTGGTGGATATATTTTGTTGAACGTGATCGTAAGTGTTGATTTATATCAAATTGGTCTGTTGAATGTGATATGAAATGTTGATTGTGATTGCAATATTTCTGTTGAATTTTGCACCATTTGGCTTTCCATATTCATAGACAGTGAAATTGTGATCTGAATCAGTTCAGTTTAATCTCTTGCACATGACAGTGATTTCACACATTCATCTTGACAAAGGTCCCTTTTTTCAGACAGAGAATTTGTTGACGGCCTGAAGTACCGATTTGAGCGAGTGAAAAGGGCTGACAATAACATTGAAGATGTATATGATGGCACCCTATATCAAGGCAAATGTGGTCCAGGCGGATTCCTGTCAGAACCATATAACCTCTCTGTGAAGCTTAACACAGATGGTGTGGCTATATTTCGTTCTTCACAGTTTGGAGTTTGGCCTCTGTTTCTTCTTGTCAATGAGCTTCCTCCATCGTTAAGGTAAACAATTAAAGAAATAATTCTTTACAAAACATGTGTTTTAGCCAATATAAGAGTACATTGTATTAATGAATTGCTGGGAAGAGTTTGTTAAGGGGTCATATGCCATCATGTTTCCTTGATATAATCAGATTTTCTTTCACCACCATTTTGAATAATAAGACCCTTGGCTGCTGGGAGACAGTTGATTTTTTACAAGATCTTATATGATAGACCTGGTAACCTTATCTCTTATTCTCATGTTTACAGGAGAAATAACAAGTACAGAGTATTTGGTGGCCTGTGGTTCGGGGAAGAAAAACCTTTCTTTTCAACTTTTTTAAAGCCATTTGTTGACACTTTGCGAGAAACAGAAATGCACGGTAAGGAACAGTTCATTATTTATGGGGATGACCGGGTCGGGAAATAATATAATGCTTTTTGTTTCTATTTTAAAGCCCATCCTAAAACCATGTCGGAATTCCAAAGCCCGTCTAGATGCATCATTAACTTTTCGAAGCCTGTTCAATGGAAATAATGAACTTGACAAAAAATTTTAAATTATTTTGATCCTCTGTTTTGAAATAACAGGAATTGAAGTCACGCTTCCAGATGGAGTGAAGAAGAAATCAAAGGTCATGGCTCTTTCTGGTCATTTTGATCTTCCTGCCCGTGGTGGTGTCCTTGAGCAGGTCATATATGTTGGCCATGACAGCTGTAGCTATTGTGATGAGCATGGTGAGACCGTCAAGACTGGCACAAGGGGTCATGTGATGACATTTCCATTTCGCAACACTGCATCAGGACATGTGAAACTGCGAGTTGCAGAAGAAGTAAAGGCCTACTCGCATGATGCCCTTGAGAGGAATACAACAGTGAGTTCCTTTTTTTTGTGATAGACTGTAAATTAAGTTGGCCAGTCATCACTGATTTTTTAATAAGCAACCAATATGAAGCATTGCCACAGGTTCTGAAGTCATTGGTCCCAACATTCTGTCAAGGAAACACTTATTCCAGACATAGCATGTAAAATGTTCAATGTCTACAGTACAGACTGTACAGCTAGATACTGATGTTTTGTCACTACGTTATTTTGTGATGATATTAAATAAAAGTCTCATAAGAATTCTGGGCTACACATGTCTGAGCAAGAGATACGGGATCAAGGACTCAAGGTTGATGTTTCAAACATCCAGTTGTAAAGACTATTACATTTTGCTCCCCACTATTTTTCTGATAGACTATCGAATCTCCTGTTTTTCAAGTTAGCATTTTGTTTCTAAATGCCTTATCGGGGAAACTCCTGAACTTCACATTTCTTTTACAGGTTTGTGGTATCAGGGCACCAAGCCCCTTATTGAAGTTACCAAGCTTTGACATTGTCAGTTGCATTGCTATAGATGCAATGCATTGTGTGTATCTTGGAGTTGTAAAGCAGCTTGTTGGTCTGTGGTTCACTTCAAAGCACAGTGGGCAGAGGTGGTACTGTGGGAACAAAGTAGAGAGGGTTGACAAACGCCTACTGGAGATCAAGCCTCCTCGTGTGATTACCAGAATCCCAAGAAGTATACAACATCATCTGAAATTTTGGAAAGGTAAACTATCCCGACAACAATATATCAATATAACAGATTCAGTCTACTCTTTGCTAAGGATATTTTTAAATTTTTAGACATTTTTTACCACCCGTTTGAGCCATTTGCAAGAAGCGCTATTAAATCTTTAGGTATTGAGTCAATGTTTTACCCACTATTTGTCTTAATCATCAATGTTTGTTCAATTGCAGCAACAGAGTACCCCAACTAGCTGTTTTATTACTCCCTTCCCTGTTTGAAAGGTATCCTAAATGAGGATTATTACCAGCACTATGCCTTGCTGGTTGGCGGCATCATCCTATTGTCAGGAAGATCAATTTCCCCTGGACAACTAGAAATGGCTGGAAAGTTCCTGATGCACTTTGTTGAGATGTTTGATGTGTATTATGGTAAGTAATGTGATATATCAGGGAGGGGTTTTGAGTTGCCTTTTAATAGTTGATAGCAAACATGTACTTGCTTGCTTTATTTTCCAAAGTAAAAATGTGTTTTACAATGGTAAAGAGCACATGAAATCTTTAATTTCGTTTGATTTTTTTTTTCAAATTTAGAAAAAAAAACATGATATTTACCTAAGACCAAGCGATATTAGTCTTTCTTGTCTCCCAATATGGAGACCACACCAAAAGAGAACGAAACTTGTCTTGTCACTGATGAGAGTAGGAAGTTATTGTATTAGGAGAAAAGTGCCTGATGAAATAATTATTGTAATGGCCACTAAACTCTGCCATTAACCAAGGTTTAGCATTAACAGTGTCATAACTCACTGTAGAAAAAAAAAAAACACTGATTGCAGAACCAAGATATGTGCTGATGAATCACCACATGCTGCTTCACTTGAAGAAATCAGTATTAGATCATGGTCCCCTGTTCGTTTTTGAGGATTGGAATGGAGACATTGGAAATTATTTCCATGGAACACAGAATATTGCAAGCCAGGTAAGTCTACGTGTATGGTGAAACCTGTTATGATAAACCAAAAATCAATGTTTTGAGAAACCTCCTGGGCACAGAATAATTATTGAAAGTATAATTTCAAGTTTTATTGTCTTGAGCAACTGCTTTGTGGTATGCAGTGAAGACTGTCTGATGTATTAGACCATGCAAAGGATTAGAAATTTTATTGGAATTGGACGATGATGTTGGACACACACGAATGTCATTTGTCTTGCTCTAAATGGCCCTTCACTTCCAAGCAAATCTAATTTCTTCTTTGTGTTTGTTGTTAACTTGAAGATAATGACTGCTGTGACAAGTCAACAGTGCCTCCCAGAGATGATCAAAGACATTCCTCCAGGACATGCGAAAGATATGGTATTCCGGCTATGTGGGTCATACAGACAGGTCAGTGCACGTAGAACTTATTTACTTCGTTTATTTCCTATACACGTACATTGTTTTTCAAGATTGCTAAGTGGAAAAATGTATTTTTGTTACGACTTGTGAGGGTCATAAGTTTATAATATTGCTATTTTCCTGTCTTTCAGGACCAACCAAACCCATCTGAAAAATCAGTTCTGTGCAATTGGTGCATTAAAGAAAGG
>BOPM01000649.1:21421-45307 GCA_022179025.1 Porites australiensis
TCCTTTGAAATTGCATCCAGAATGCTTTTGGAAGAAAGGAAACTTGGTTAACATCAAAAGGAACAATCTTAAATGATATATTTCAAGTTGTTTATGTCCTAAAAATGATCTACCAGGTCGGTAAGAAGCAATGTTCGAACTCAGGTCGAAAACGAAATGATATTGACTCCCTGGAAAGTGATTTTATTGTCCAACCCCCCTCCCCTCTGGAATTTCCTGGGCTTCTGACCCCCCACCCCCCTGGAATTTCCAATTCCCTCTGTGGTGGGAGTCTGGATATTTTCTGGAACCACACATTTCAAAATATAGATTGCTTCAAAGATAAAATGGCCTCAATAACTGGAATGCTCACCTTTTCAACAGTCAATCCTGAAAATTTTAGCCTCATTCCTCTTTACCATCCAGAGAACAAAGCAAATCTCTGATTACCAAACACTTTACGGCTTGATGGTCACCCTTTTTGTGTTTGACTTGTTAAAAGCTGCATTTCTGGGTCCTGGACTGTGCGCAGTTTAAACTCTTCCAACCGTTTGGGTGATACTGAAAGTCCATCTGTGTGATGCACTTCTCATAATGCATGCATTTCGCTGCTATCATGTTGAGCATTGTCGGTCGTAAGCCTGTAGGAGCGGCTCAGGGCATCTGCAATAAACATTAGACGGCCTTTCTTGTATCTAATGTCCGGAGAATAATTCTGCAGTGCCATTCTCATTCTCTGTAAGCGCTTTTGTGTTTGGTGTATTGGCTTCTTGAATACTGCCTGTAGTAGCTCGTGGTAGGAATCTATGTGTACGACGTCACGACCATATACCGTAGTTATTCGGTTATAAGGCGCATGGTTTTTTCAAGAAAAATCTGTCTTTGGGTGGCAAGTTAGTGCTAAAATTGGGGTGCGTCTTATAGCCAAGTATTTTCACGTAACAAAATCTTAAGATCACAATTTGAGAAGAACTTACAGTTTAAAAAACACAACTAAAAGACACTTGTTGTTGGTCATTGACTTTTATAGATTTGGTGGTTCTGAAAAGAACCGGGGTGGCTCTGAAAAGAGCCGTCGTGGTGGTTCTTGTTGTTCATCTAGTCTCGGCTAGTCTTCCTGCTCGCTGTCCGTGTCGAACTCGTTCCCTAACGTCATCTGCTTCATCAGCTCCAGCTCCTTCTTCTTCCCACACAGCTTCATCCTCGGTGCCGTCCATAGCGTTCAAAATTCCACAGGACTTGAAGGAGTTGGTGACTAAATCGGCGGGTATCTCTTGCCAAGCTTTGTGTATCCACTGTGAAACAAGTTCTTTACTCGGCGCTCGCTTTTTCCCCGACGGAGTGTAAGTAAACGGACCCTTCACCATCCAAGCCTGATTTTGAGAGCGTACCTTGTTCTTAAATGGCTTGTTAATACATTTGTCAAGGGGCTGCAATACAGGTGTAAGTCCGCCAGGGATGACAGCGACGTCGACATTTCGCCTGGCCAGATCTTTTACAGCCTCCGTCAAGTGACAACAAAACGAATCCCAGATGAGTAGAGCTTTTTGGTCTGCAGTGTTGCGAAGATTGCGTCTAATCCACTCCTTTATTCCTATGAATTAAAAAAAGAATACTGCCTTTAGAGACCTTTAGAATACTAAACGACTTAAGGAGAAAAGCAAACAAATGAAAATTTGCATACATGCTTAACAGCACGTGCTCAGTAACATGATATCCATGACAACAATACAGTTTTGAATTCCGAGAATCATGTTTGTCGCTTGCTCGAAAAGTTCGTTCTCTGAATAAACAGCGTGGAGATAAAACATGCCTTCTTCGTCCATCCAGCCTTTCTTGTGCACTGAAATTTGCATCCTTGGTGGCATGTTGATATTCAGCTGCCGAACACCTTTGAATGTGACTTTCAGTGGGAGTTGTTCGCTGTTCGCTTTCACTGTCAGAGCAACCGTGAAACTTTGCTTGTTGGCACCGCATGACAACACTGGGACTGTTCTGCTTCTGGTAAACTCCAAGGTTCTGGTGGCCGGCAGCTCAAACCGCATTGGTGTTTCGTCCATATTGAGGATACGACTTAAATCGTAGCTCCAGCGCTGGCGAGATCTCAGGACAAATCGATGAAACTTGACGACCTTGTCTTCCATGTCGGCTGGGAGACGCTGAGCAAGACTGGCGTTCTTTCTCATGGAGATGGAGTGATCTGTGCGTATCTTGTCAACGCTTTCTTCCACGAGTTCCAGTTGGTGGCTAAATTGCCATCCGTCACAAAGGGCTTGGGTAGGGGCAAATTTGCAGGCGGCGTGTAGATTTGCATGGTGGGTAATATTTCTTGAGCTGGCGTCACTTCTTCATGAACGGTCGATGCTCCAGATGACCCTGTAGTTGGCATCATGGTTCAATTTTGCTCTGACACCATGTAATGTTTTATGTCGTTCGAATTAAGGACATAAAGAGAGACGTATCAACTAGTCAACTCCAGTTTTACATCATGCAGTCGCTATGTTGATTTACTGTCAAGTCCGATATTAAAATGTCATAGATCAAATATTGTGACATATATTTATCCATAAAAACGACCAGGTAATGAACAGGAAAGAGAAGCACAACGTTCTCATCATTAATACTCAAATACATGTTTAAAAAAAGAAATATGAAATGTTCAAACTTTGCCAAAAAATAAAAGAAAGAAAGAAATAGAAAGGTTTTTTTACAAAATACTACAGTTACGTTAAAAAAAGGTAATTCTAGTGTTGGTAAGGAAAAAATTCGAAAGAATTGCGTTGCCAAGGAGAACCACGCAAAGTTCATGTCACCACAAGAATCTTTGCATCCCCACGTGACTTACGCGTCCCATCAAGCAAACAGCAAAATGTGAGAAAAAGTATACCTTTGGCCCAATAAATCAAACTTTAGGAACACAAATATAAACTTGGAGATCTATTTCAACTAGAATACAAGTCTCGATCGCAAGGAGGCTGATCCAAACGACAAATTCCTACATTTTGAAGACAAAGGTCTTCATGCAGAGCACATGTGAAGCGAGTGTTATGGAACTTCAACGAAGCACTTGCCTCCGATCATCATCCATAACGTACAGCTGGTGATCCAGATCACTTTCTTTATCACTTGGCATCCCTAGATTGTCATCTTCTTCGTTTAAAACACGCTGAATAGTCTCTTCGAGATAGAAAATTTGCTCGCGCAATCTTCTACTGCAGTACGCCATTTCACTCTCTCGTTAAAAATATTCTGACGCCAACACCACTGCCTTATGTGGCATGAAACTCGGTCTGATTGGCTAAATCCATTTACTTCTGCATGCCAAATTTGGGAGCAATCGGAAGTAATGCAATTTTTTGCAAAGTTTTTACCGGTTTAGGTCTTGGGAGACCTATGTTTCCAGGGGCGGAAGACAAGTCTCTCACGTCAGAAAAATCTTTGTATCCTGTAAAATAACAAACTCTGCCCAGCATTGATTCTTGCAAGAAATTTCTGAACTATGCATATAGTAGTAACAGTAGTAGTTGACAACTCTCCTGGGGACAACTCTTCAGGAAATTTGCATTCGTTCACATGGCTGGGGTGATACTTGCTTGGACACCTTAAAATTGTTAAAACAGCATTTTGCATCATAACGTAACATAATATAACTTTATTATTTATATAGTGCAAAATACATTGATATATGATCTAATGCGCTTTACATCACAATACTTATAATACTACAATGAAATGGATAAAAAATTACAGCTTTTCTAAATAGTTAATAAATGGATACTAGATAAAAATATTATATATGGATACAAAAAATCTATGTTAAAATATTATAGGTTATAAGGTAAAGGCTAATTTAAAATAATGAGTTTTTAACCGTGCCATAAAAGTTTTGAGACTGCCCAAAGCTCTCAACTCGTCTGGAAGGGCGTTCCACAGGGTCAGCGCGGCTGCAAAGATCGCCCTGTCTCCTGTTGTCTTCTTGGTCTTGTTGGGTAGATCGAGCAGTAAGTGCTTTGTATTTGATCGCAGGTTATAATTTGACTGTGGCTTAAGTCTAATTAATTGATGAATATATGTGGGAGGACTACCATGTAGAGCTTTGAATGGGGTATACAACCAATTTAAACATTATACGGTATTTAACTGGTAGCCAATGCAAGTCTTTCATAACAGGAGAAATGTGATCAAAACGCGTGGTACTGGAGAGGAGCCTTTGGGGCAGCATTTTGAACCTGTTGCAACTTGATAATATAACTGGCTGGTAAGCTGTAAAGTAGACTGTTTAAATATCAAAAGTTGCCAGTTGACCAGTTGAACTTTAAAAGCAATCCATGACTATCCTTTCAATTCCAAAATGAAAGGAAGCTTGTGTAAAGAGATGTATAACAGGTGATGGTGTCTAAACGAAGTCTCAAGGCGCTTCATGTTGCTTTTGTTCTTTGGCTTGTCTTTCGAATTCTACTTTTTTTCAATCACCTGTTTGTGAATGGCCATCGGCATTGTCTGCTGGTGTCTGAAGTCAGGGTGTTTTTCACGCGGAACTTTACTTGTAATTTGAACTTATGACCTGAATTGCTGTTTTCAAGATTTGCGTGTGCTATGGCCTCTCAGTTTGATATTTCACCCTTTGCATTTTATGGGACATGATTGCGTAAATAAAAGTTTTAATTTGAAGATACATGCCAGAAAATTCAGAAACCTAGAGATTCGATAACAATTTATAGTATTGTGCAATACAATCGGCTCTTGAATTTTTCATCACTGTAGCTGCAGTCACGTGCCAGGCAACAAAAGAGTTCAGGCGTATCATTTTTCATGGCAGAAAAAAGGCAGCCCAATTTTACGAGAGATTACCTCAAACTATGGAATGCCATTTGGGAGCAAAAGATTAGTCCTGACAGACGGACCTGTATGTTACAGCTGATCTTTATCAAGCCAAATGGCCAGATAAGCGCAGAATCATTTGACATTACAAAATGAACATGCTGTTGCTTGTGCATGAGTATACACTGTTTGTTTGCTTTTGGAGCAGGCACTGAAACTTTACTTGAGGAAAATATAGTGAAGTTTGATACAGATGTTCTTGAAGGAGCATTCCCTTTACGAATTGGTATTGTCTTGAGCACAGGTAACCATGCCGTGTTGTGTTACAGCTGAATGTCTTCGTAAAATTATTGAGAAATCAGTCATGAGTGAATCTTTTGTTTTCTGTCTTGAGACTCGATCCTTGACTCAATTCTCAATAGCTTGTTCTTGATGTCCGTGAAGAAACATTTGCTTTATAACTTGAATTGGTCTTGTTTCGAGCATGCAGTTGCTTGCGGGAATTCAACCATGCTGTGTTGTGTTACAGCTGCTTGTCTTAAAATTATTGAGAAAGCAGTTTCCTGTGACACTCAATCCTTGACTTGATTTTCGATAGTTTGCTCTTGAATCTCGATTCTCAATTTGCGCAGGAATCGGGATTTGAGAATTGAGTTGAGACTGCAACGGACTGTCAACTTTTGAATGGTGCAGTATGGTTTTGGCTTGGATCAAGGCATGGAAGAAATAGACTTTTACTTTTAACTGTACACAAGAGTGACTACCCCTGTAACAAAATTATTGTTAGTTAATTTCAATAATTTTTATTGTCTCAGTTTACACATTGCCCTGAAAATTGTTGTAAACAAATGCGGTTATGTACAGGAAACTGAACTGAAACAGGCATTTCATTTTAAACGATTTTGTCTATATTCTGGTATTTTTTGTGGTGGTTGCAAAGATCAGATGCAGTTATGTGTACTAAACAGTAACCTTAGACTGTCAGAAGTTGTATCAGTTCGCCCAGAGCTAGGAGATTTTGCAATGGGGCCTGAGAATTTTGTTCTCAGCATTACTGAACAGCGCCTATAAATCAGCATCGCCGGTTCATGCAAATTAGCCAGCAAAAAATTGCATAGAGCCTGTGTAACTACATACAAGGATGACAATCGTCATGTAAATCGTATGTTTACATTTGCATAGACATTGTTGTTAAGTTCTCAATCGAATTTACAGCCTATTCATTGACAAACAATAACTGTAATGCGAGTGGAAATCGCTTTTGTTTAACTTCTTCACACCTTGAAATTAAGTAATTACCTGTGGTACAAAGAAGTATTGGTTAGCCTTAATAAAAAACATTTAATATGCTATAGAAGTAGTATTACTAAAAGTTTAAAGTTTTAAAGTGTTAAAGTTGAATAGAAACGGTTAACATATAATCATTTGCTGAGTTGTTTGAGTCATAAGTGGCTGCATTTATTTGAAAATGGAATTATTTGAATTATGGAAGTGCTGTGAGACAAAATTTAATAGTTTACATTCCTATTAAATTCAACTGGATCACAGGTTGTTTTTCATTAATTCATTACAAACTGTACTCTTGTAAACCTAAAATGTGTACCTTATGTTTTATTAGCTTGTACACTTCCTGTAGAAATTCACTCATATGTAGCAGATTGACTCAGTCAATAAAAAAAGTTGCGCATTGATTCCAAAATCTTTTTATAGCAGCATCTATGCAGTGTTTATCCGCAAGTGGGGTCCCCATGTCATCTGTAAAATGTTTCAACAACTTGGATGTCCTCATCAGGTCATTTGGGAGCTGAGTCTTTGAGCTAGATGTAGATTGCTTCTACTAGGAGGATATAGTGCTGAAAGTAAGGTTGTTTACCATTTACCAGAATTTTCTTTAAAATCCAGTTGAAAAGTTAATGGAACACGACTTTTTGGATCATTCCACCGGGAAATTTCTGGGAGCAATGGAACATCTGGAAAGGTAGTCCTTTTTTCCGGACAGTATATTCCCAACAGAAATCCATGTTCCATTTGTTGAAAGCCATCTTTGATACTGGGTTCAGGTCTGCGCGGTTGTTTTTTGGTAAATGGAACTGATTTGTAGCAATGGTAAACGCGATTCTCGGGTGAAATTTACCAGTCCTGAATTGTGCATACCTTTTGTCCAGACCGTGTACTGACCAGTTTGCTCATGTAAATAACAAACAACCTAAATTTCTGGCAATAACTCATGCTAACGAGGTAATGAGTAAAAGTAAAAATGACCGAAGTTGTGAAGCCTTGAGGTCACCACATTCCCAATAAGGCTCTTTGGCAGCCTTGAAGTACAACTTGGAGGCTTGATGGTGACATATCTGTTTTCTACTGCTCTTGCACACTTTCCAGTGTACCAGGGTTCATCATGGTGTTGCTCATCAAACCACAAAATTAATTGACAAGCATTTTCATATCTTAACACCAAGGAATGTGCCATGTACATAGTCAATTGCTACTCTTCTGGTGATGTCGAACCTTGGTATTGAAATAAGTAATGAATATCAAGTAAAAGTTTGAGCAAACTTGTCCCAAGTTTTAATGACTTTTGGGGTAGTGCATGCTGCTGAACTTTCTGTGCACCCTGCTGTGGAATGAGAACATTAGCCTTGCAGAGTCAATTTTCTTCTCATTGTGTAAGGTGTTGACCTGAGTTAATGCTTGATCAACAATAATAATATCATTCATAATAGTGTCTTAATTCATTTGATACAATATATATCAAATGTTACGTAAATTAAAGAAAAAGGATTTATGAATGTCCTTATAGTAATAATATCTTGTAGTGCTAAGTTGTATTTAAAGTAAGCCTATTGGAAAACTACTTTTAAAATGTTCAGCGTTTATCTCAAGTGACTACTACTTCATCTTAATCTAAAGGAGGATGCTTTCGATTGTAGCATGTGCATAGGGTGAGAACTGTTGCTTCTTATTTTCTTTAAGAGTTTCCTATCATTGTCCAAAGAGCTGGTGGATATTTTAAAGCTTTGAGGAGAAGCGCCTCTTAACAGATCTTTTCAGGAAGCACTGTACTGTATTGAAATGGGTTTGGTGTTCAGTGGTAGTTACAATTGTCTTTGTATTGCCTTCTGTTAGAATTGTGGCCAGGTTAGAAGCTGGTGCTGTCTTGAGTATTGCACTGGCTTTTGTTGGTTGAGCATCTTGCCATTATTGAAATCATGTACAGTCTGAAGCACAGGGATTATGAATGCAAAATAGATAAATGGGCTTATGGTCCCTGACTTTTGAAAGGTTCTGAGCCCTTTGGTAAAAGTATGATCCATTGCAGTTATGGATAGGCCAGATAAAAGGGAATTTGGAAATGATATGTGCAGTATGTGACAGCATGTACAGTATTTTTAATGTGGTTTGATTACATAACGTTTTGGTGTTCTTAACTATGTTTAGTCAGGTTTTACATTACTCAATCAATCAATGAATCAGTTGAAGTTACTCAGGATAAAGAGCAATGAATCTTAACCCTATAAGGTCCAGAGCCCTGAGCCCAGACTACCCCTGAAAATCCAGACAAAATGGTTGCCTCGTTAGAAAAACAAAGAGGTCTGAAAATAATTCAAAATTATTTTGTCTTCCTTTTATTTTATCAAAGTGAAACTTCACAAAATCATTGCTATTATAATAAAGATTTATTTACACTTCTTAAATCTACAAGATGAAAATAATCCTCTCTATAAAAAAATTGCAAAGTCAAAGAATTGAGTAAACGACATGACCTTCAAATAGGACCACAGCTATATACAGTTGATCAAGAGAGAATTTTAACTACATGTTGTCTTTTTCCTTTTCTTAGCTAATCAAAAGGGCTAGAGAAAAGATTTTGCCACGCAATTTTGCTTTCTACAGGTCATCTCATTGAACGTAAAGTGAAATTTTCAAGTGTCTTACAAGAATCAAAATTTGAATTTGCCGCCATTGCTGACATAATGCTACGTAACAACATGGAGAACTCAAAGATATATTTTACAGGTCAAACCTGCTGATACAAAGCTTCATTTTCTAAACCATCGGACAAAATAACTCAACTACTTCAAATATTAGTCACATTTGCTCGCTCGATATGTTATGAACAATAGATTCTGCGAAACAAAGACACGACTTGTTTTTATCCTACAGTGTACTTGAACAATGGTGTCCTTGCAAACAGTGCGTAAGGTGAACTGCCTAAATTAATGCTTCACAGCACTAAACATGGTTAATAATGAAGAACAAATTCTAATAAAAGATAAAGTCAAAGTTCAGTGTCTATTAAAACACTTATTTCCCCCATGCCACTGGGAAAAGCAGGATTGTTCGCCGCGCATTTGCCGACACAAGGGAACGTTGCACTGTGCACATCCATACGATGTCTGAAACGTGCGTCCTTCATCGCGCTTTCGGCCGGCTTTCGCACACACGGCACAAGCTTTTTTCCTTCCTTGCAACTTGCCAAGAAAATGTCCTTTCAAGTTTTCTTCACTAGTTAGAGTTTGGATTGCACGAGCGCCTGAACTTGACGGACGTTTGTATCCGTTGTAGCCGGCAATAAGAAGCCTAGCTAGTTCATGCCGGAAGGCAAGTTGGCTACGTACCTTATTGCCGGCTAGTTTCTCCAAAATGTAAGCATTTACCATTGACAAATTAAAGAAAAACCAAAGTAAGTATTTCCACCACTTTCGAGAAACCGAACCTGGAGGATAATAGCTGCGATATTGGTCGTTGACATCTACTCCGTTCATGCCCTCATTGTAAATAGGCACCACATCGGGTTTCTTCATCGCCTCGGCGGGAACCACTCGCTTTCTTCTTCCCCGCACAACCTGCTGAACGGCGTGAATTTCAGGTTCTGGAGGAGTATTTGTTGATAGCAGAGAAACAACATGTTTGTCTTTCCACATCGTTGCCACTAAATTTCCACACTGACGGGTTCTTATCTCTCCAACAACAAGTTTTTGTCGCTTGAGGTCCGCAGGAAATTCTCTCCTGTTTGTGCGTACGGTGCCGCAAGCGTACGTGTCTCTTGACGCTACATCTCGCATCAGTTCCGCTGAGGTAAAGAAATTGTCAAAGAAAAAATGACGGTGATTGTCTAAATAGGGTTCTCCAAGTGTCCAAACGACATAATACCCCAAACCTTTGCGCTGAAACAATTCACTGTTCGTGCGATTTTTTCCTAAGTAGACTAGTAACCGTGGAACATAGTAGTTGTCCGCATCGGCAAGCATCCAAACTTTGATGCCAAATTTATCCGGCTTCATTGGCATGTACTGTTTAAAAGACAGCCTCCCGTTGAATTTTACGAAACCTTCATCCACCGAGACTTTTTTTCCAGGTATGTAAGCGTCGGTAAACCTCTGTTCTAAGAGCGTTACAAGAGATTGAACTTTGCAGAGGAGGTCAGCCGGATCTTCATCATTCGGGTCGACCAAATGTAGATATCTGCGCAGAGTTTTGAAGTGCTGCTTGGGGATCGTTTTTTTGAACCCTTCCACGCCAATAAAAATATCGGAATCCCAAAACATATCAATTTGAGGAAGACTATGGATTCCCATATAAATGTTCAGTCCGAGATAGGCTGAAATTTCCGCATGAGTAGTTGCGAAGGTTTGATCTCCTTTCGAACGGGCGTAGGCAATAGTGCATCGAACGATTTCATCCAGATAATCATCGTCGATGGAAAGATTTGAAAAATCTTTCGATGTTGCACGGTCACCGAGATCTTTAGTGTGACCATGACGAGCAGAGAACTCTTCGATGTCAATTTCTCCTAATACGTTTGACCATCGAAACGGAACATCTTCAGTTTCATCTGCGCTATCGTTGCTTTCTTCTTCCTCTTCTCCTTCGTCTTCGCTAGCGAAAAGTTCAACATCAGAGTCTGTTCCCCTTTCGTGTGCTCCTAACTCCTTAAACTCCTCGACATCTGCACGCAAATCTTGCTCTAGCTGTCTCTGCCGTCTTTGCCGAAGTTCAGCGACTTCTTCCACAGTAAAACCGGCAAAAATTTCTTCTTCTTCATCAGACGAAATTGAAGCATTGTTAAATTCGCCAGAAGCCATGCAAAAAAACTAAGATGAATATTCAAAAATTCGCCAAAAATCTCACAGTAAACGAAGAAAGCTGCCCTTACTCTCAAATGAAAGCTTCATTTATGCATGTCACGTTTCTGCATATTTCAAATCCCCAAGGGATTTAGTATCCAACCTACAGCCAATTAAAATGAGCCATTTATGAAAGGGCGCATACGGGCGCACTGGATTTTCAGCATGGTTTTTCTTCCGGGCACATGAGGGCGCACCAGACGTTAATGGGTTAATAAATTGAAGCGCTACTCTGTTTTAGTTGTCACTTATGTATTTTGATACGCTCAAGTCCCGGAATTAAGAAAAAAAATGGATGAATGATAAGCATATGGCACCAGACTGCTTTTGTAATCGATTAGCACTAAAAGGACATTTTTCAAACTTTTCTCAAAGTCACCTCCCGTTCCATCTTTCAGGGCTGCAAATAACGGACAGCAGGTTGCCGGTCATGATGACCGGCCAAATATTTTTTAGCCCGGACAAACCCCGATTCTGGCCGGTCAAATAATGAATACTAATAATTTTTGCCTAAGGAATATCCAGTTATGCTGGCAATAGATCGTTATTACTACATTGACGTTCACATTTTTGACAGCAAGTTGGTGAAAAATGCATTCGCACGTTGTTGAGTTCCTTTCCGCGGTTTTCGCGCGTTTAAATTCCCGAAATGAACATCGGTGAAACTTGATCTTTTTCCTTGCCTGGCACGTGATCGAAAGTCACTTCCTCAAAGAAGAATCGTCGCTGATATTTTCGGCAAAGAAGTTGATTTGCATTGGCGAGAAGTTTGTTCCACAAACAGCGTGTTGATGATCAGAAGTCAATAAATAAATTTGGGTCATCGCGCAACATTTTATCGCGAAGGGCTCAAATGTCAACAGAAATTTGCATAAAGTTGTTTACAAGAACGAGAATCTAGTGCCGCGATAGACGACGACCTTCCCTCTTGAGTAGCTTAAATTTTTATCGAACCATTCTGGAATCGAGTCTGCAAACGAGATTCATGTCCGACATAAAAGAAATTATTATTAATCGATGCGCTAACATTTATTCCCGGAGAAACACAGGACGACCTGTTGAGAATTGCGATCGATTTGCCTGAATGATCCTGAATTCCGTCGAATTCCCAAAGAAGGTCACATTGCTGATCACAGCAAAGCCGAAAGTACAGTACGACTTGCAACATCGCGTTACTTTCCAACCCAGTTTGTTATTCACTTTGTTGCGTTAGATTACGACATGACGACATAAAATTAATTTATTGCGGCGCTCTTTTTCTTAGAAGGGTTTAGTGCAAAGCAGCAAAAAACGCCAAAGAAAAAAGAAATCATTGCAGCGTTATAGAGCATTAAGCGACAACTGTATGGAAAATAAAGTGTTTGTATCCAAAAATGACCGGTCAAAGTGACCGGCAAGACCGGAGTTTGACCGGTCAAGTCCGCGATCAGGCCGGACATTGTCCGTTGACCGGCCGTTATTTGCAGCCCTGTCTTTACTTTGGAACACTTTGGACATAATACTGAGGGCAGATACAATGTTGTGCAACAACAGTGCGAACTGCATTACATCCTTCTTTGTGAGCACCTTGAGGAAACATTTAGCCTTGTTCTTGGATGATGATGTTGGTCTTCTCTAGCTGTTGTATTTGCTGTACATTAAGTGCCTTGCCTTTGAAAAGTTCGGTCAAGGCTGGTAAAACTTGACCTAGCAAGTGGGTCCCGCCAACTTGCCTGGGAACACCTACATGTCAATAGTTTGTAAATTAAAAATCTTTGCTTATTAAAAAAATCAGGAAAATGCTCAGCTGCTGCAAATAAACAATCCAGTTCCCAGTGTTGTAGTTGCGTGACGTTAAGCACTGGAGTTTGCCAGGTCAACCACTGTGAAGTATGGAGTGGTCAGAATTGAATTTTAATGAAAATCAGGCTAGTCCTACTATCTTCAGCACTTGTGGTGAAGACGAGAAAAATGTGCAATTTTTATGTCAAGAATAAAAGACTACAACTATGTTCCGTGCAAGAAAAAAGAAGGAAAAAAACTACAAAATTTACAAGTGTGACTTGACTTAACTGATAGTCTTCAACTGGAAGGGGACATTTTGCATCATCGGGCAGTGATTTGGTTGAAACTCTCATGTAAATCGTCTTTGTAAAGGAAAAGGAACTTAGCAATACAAAACCTGTTAGCATTAAGGCATATAAAAAGGTACTAGGCCTGGTTGGCGTGCTTCACTAAAAAATGTCTTTGCTTAAAGTCCCTGCTATTAATTAGGGGTGTACTTAGAAAAATCTGGCTAATTTAGAGTCTTGGCAATAGCGTTTCCTGGGGTTTTTAAGAGGTATGTTCCGCCGTTTAGCGCATGTTGTTTCGTCAGAGTACACTCAAGTCTGGACACAGTGCAGTCCACGAGGCATTCCACAAAATCAGACTGTTGGAATGTTTCAGATTTAAACTTTTTCAAATGTTAAGCATTTAGTGTCATCCAAAACTGAGAAACGGATACTTTACAATTTGATTCGATGGTGCTTGGTTTTTGTTAGAAGGAGGTGAAAGTAGCGGGCTAAGGATGGCTAACCAGCTAGTGTTTTGGGCCAGCTACCGGCCCTTATTGTAGGGTTGCATTTCATAGAATTACACTCTACTCAGGTTAAAAACTCCTCCACTAACCCCACACTGGTGCGACAATATTGGTATTCTCTGCATACTTAAAAAGGGCGCAAGTGGAATCTTGCTTCTTCTTTCATATCTTAATTTGGTAATCCCAGTGAGGTACCAATGACAAAAGCCCTAATTTGTGCAAGAAAGCAAAACCCTGAAGGATTCTGGTTGTAGTGGTAAAATGATGTCATCATGGAAATCACCTATCTACTGTCATTTATGACTAATTACAGTAAGTGCAATAAGCTCTTATGGTATGAGGTATGTCAAAATTCAACTGACAGAAAATAAGTTGAAGCTGCTTACATTCGCTTCATCATCATCATCATCGTCATCGTCTTTCACTTCCGGTACCATTCATTCAGAGAGTCGAAAACTTGTCAAAAAAGTATATTCTACAAAAGCGCCAGTCAATGAATGAATGAATGACGAATGAGTGAGCTTTTTAGTGTCCGTTTATTCAGCTACATATTAGCTAATTGTGGTCACGAAAAGAACATTCCAAACACAAAAATAAAAAAAGTGAAATAGCAATGCTACGAGTGAAAAAAAAAATTGATAGTGATGTTTAAGACAGGGAAGGTTCATATGTAAAATAAAAAAACGTGCTTTATTCACAAATTTAATGTTGCTTACTTCCAAGAAAAACTGATATTTAGAATACCCGTATTCGTGAATTTACTTGTATAATTATTTCCGTAAAAAGTAATAAAATTCCATTTCAAACGTGGTTAAGTGATACGTAAGTTACAGGTTGTGCACATGCCCTCTGGCCTTATTTCTGGTGTTCCATCTAAAATTGTCTATTGAGGGTTGCTGAGGGATGGGTCGAGGTACCTAAGGGAGTGTTTCCCATATCTTATTGTTGAGTAGCGAGGTATATCAAAATCTGGCTTTCTTAGGGAGTACCCTGCAAAATTGTAAAATTGAAAACTTAACCTATGTAGTCAGAGGCCAAACCATATCTAACTTGTGCATTAAAATTACAATCTCTTGAAGCCTCCTATTCTAGAGAGAGGACAAGTTTGCACGGTGTAGGAGGTCTTTGTAAGTGATTGCTCTTAAGCCTTTGTATCCTGGAATTCTGTATGTATTTTTGCATTCATTTTAAGGTGACGTCCAAAACTGATTCTTAATGTAATCAATTTTGCCCTTAATCACAATATCTGCACATCAAATTAAAGCTTAGAAGTTCTCTTTTTCACAATACCTACGGAAGAAAATAGACTGTCTATGACTGTATGAGGCTTACTGTATAGCGTCACCTAAATAAGCGATGATGTCTGACATTTGCAGACTTCATACTGAGCTTAATCATAATGGAAATGACCACAAGGAAACTAGAGTAGAACAGACAGCAAGAAACCTATGAGTATGCAGTCTGTAAGTGCGACATAGTGATACAGGGGTATATGTCCCACTAATGTTTAATAGGTACCAATCCAAAAGATAAGTCAGAAAATAATAGAATTGGGTTAAACGCAATGTAATAGTTTTTATCTGAGATGCTTGCAACAGTATCGTTTATTCCATACTTAAAGGTTTGTTTTATATGTTACTGATTGATGAATTTTAAAAGAATCAAATTATATAAATTATTTCAAGTATCACTGTTAATAAGACAATGCAATAGCGCTAAAATGAAACAATGACACTAAAAATTAACTAACACGACTAAAAGCTGCTAAACAATACAGCTAGGAGTACAACTACTCTAAGAAACATGCTAGCTGACAAAAGAAGAACAAGCGTGACAAATAGCTTGTGACTCGTGTCAAGAGTCATGATACGAAATAAGAGACAACCAAAAGCTGAAAGGTTGTGATCTACGATCTCGCACCAAAAAAAGTGGCAAAAGTATTAGCAGAACACTAAGCTAAAGGAATAACGACTTTGTTGAAACGAATTATACTTTGTTTGGAGTGACACTATGAGAAGTAGGAATGGTTGTACTGAAGCATTTTCTCACGTCTGTGTCTTAGTTTTCTAAATTTCAGTGACTGTAAAACTTTTTGTGATGGTACTCTGGATGGCTCTCGATTTCTTACTCTTTGAGTTACTACTTTGGAACATGCCTGAACGAGGAATGATTCTGTCGCCGCACAGCAAAGGTAGATCTTCAGCTGCACTAAACACTTGATTGCGCTTCGATGAGTCATACATTTTCTGGAAAATTGGAAACTAAATTCTTTGCTAACAAGTTCTCCGTAAATGCGAAGACAGTTGCTCTTCATTCTTAGGTTTTGAAAAAAAGAACTCACCTTCCAGTTGACGGCATCAAACGACTTGGCAGCTTTGAGAGCACATGGCAGATCAAAGATTTCTTGTGTGATCAGGTGCTAATTCCAACTAACATTTGTGGCCATTCAAAGCTATCCACGACAAATGTTGAACAACCGACGATGTTCCATACAAGAAAGGGGCTAAGATCGGGGAATATCAGATCGAAATTGGTACAGTTCATTGTGGGCTCAGATTCTATTGTTGCCCTCACCCATTGCAATAGCATTGTGGCCTTCTGCCTCAGAGAGGCAGTAAGCCACAAAAATACATTAAAGTAGTTTGCCGTGAGGGTTTTACAGTGAAAAAGAAGGCAATTTGTCAGAGGAAAAATGAATTTCTTTATTGAAACTGTTCAGTAAAGTCCATTGTGATGTTTAGTGCCTAAATATTTAGCAAAAACTGAAAATGGATGGAACCAGTCTTCTGTTGATACCCTAGCGCCCCTTTTATGTCGTACAGGACTGCAGCAGTCGACAATTCAAACATTGCACACCGGCGGCCATTTTTAATGAGAAAATTACCATTTTGGAATTACAAGGTTTGAGAACTATGTGAAGGAAATCTTAATTTCCCTTAATGTGTCTATGTTTAGTTGATTCTTACAAACTAAGACGACCCCTTGCATGTTTTCTTGGTCTGCCACGAACGCTTCCCCTGATAACATCAGTCTTGTCTGTCTGGATGGTCAAAATAAGTAATTTTCCAGTGTATGAAATCTTTGGAAACCAGGTGCTGGGCACATTCTACGTGTCCACGTGTTGTTCTGCGAGTTGTTCCGCGGGTGCCTAGACCACAAACTGCGGTTGGTGTCTTCTTTGCAGCCGGGGGTGCATTGGTTGCCAATGTGCTTCCTTGATCAGTAGTGAGGCCGAAGCTGGCCCAAATGTTGGTGCTCGACGTGCCCCTCTTTCGTGAAACTGGCGTCTTTCCTTTCTGGGCCCGCGATGGGGTTCCCGGTTCGTGGTACAGCTTGGAGTCGGGTTGCCTGATGAATAACGCGTTCAGCAGAGGACTCCAAGGTATTAAAGGCGTCCTTGTCGTCCTCTTCGCCTTCATCATCGTAGCCGTAGTCGTGGTGGCCCTCGTCCGAGTCTTCTCCTGGTTGTTCCGGCACATCCCAGAAGGGAGCGCTTTGGCGCGTTTCGCGGATAGGGGCGCGTTGCGTTAAAATGTCCCAGATATTAGCGCCCTGTTCATCCTCCGGGATGATTTCGTTGTGGTTGAGAGTTTGCGATGCGATATATGCGACCATTGGCTCCCTTGAGGGGTTCTGCTTGAAGGCTTGCTCTTCTGGAGACTCCCGATGTTTCTTGGCAAATTCAGCCGGGTGGGTTAATAGGGTCTCGAGTGTCATGATGTTGGTGGCGATCGAGTACTTGGCCCCGGAAGCCACGAAGAGGAGCTTTGATAGGGTTTGCAATGTGTTGTGTTCGATAAACTTCATAAGCGTGGCCAGGTCTCTCTCATTGGGCTCTTCCACCATGGCGGAGTCTTTCTTGTTGAATCGTTGTAGAACGTCTCTGATTGGCCTCGCCTTATTGATTAACATGTCTACCGCGTGTCGGGTGAAGACTTTATTGTGGTATTCCGCTAAAGTTGCCATATTGGAATATAATGTACCCGCTAATTCGCTTATTGCGTAATTTGGCCTGGTTAGCCATTCACAGTCCCAGTGGAATAATTTGTCAAGTATTTCTCTGCTGGTCAGAATACCATGTGTTTTTCCATAGGGCGTTAAGAAGTACTTCGTAGCATCTTAAAAGTAGTTGACCCCTGTCTTACTGTCAGGGGTCCACGGGTTTTGCGTTCGTCTTGACATAGCTGCAAACGAATTATTGCTTGTGAGATTGGACGTTTGGAGGTGAGGAATGTTGTTTCATGGGGTATGTGTATCTCTGTTCTGCTGCTATTTGCCAACGAGTTTGAGTTAAGAGCAGACAAGCAAGTGGCGCGAAGTCGTGTCGCTAGAATACGGTAAGTTATGGAGACGCGCAGAACGCGTCTGGGAGAGTGTCTTATAGCAACGACTATTGTCCTGTGATGAGTATGCAGTATGCTTTCAAGACGACAGATTGCCAGCGGTAAGCAGTGTTCAGCTCAAGGCTGGTGTCAGTTGGTCAGTGACTATGGGGCTTAAGATTTTGATGTTGTGGCTTTTTCGTACCCTGGACAAGGCCACGTATCCCATCCATTTGGGCACAGTAGGGCAATCAAACCAGACGATTAATTTCTTGATGTTTGCGCCCTGTGTCTTAGAGATGGTCATGGAGTAGGCTGGATTGAGGGCATAGTGCACTCTACTGAGCCCGTCTTCAGAAGTGGTTGTTACTGGATAAGTGAACGTGGTGTTGCCGTTCGGGAATTGCTGAAGGAGGGTGTTATTTTCGTTGTTAGCAATGTTTACCAGCTGGCCGTTGACAACACGGTGCTTTTGTCGAGGTTCTGAGTCACGACGACGCGCATGTGTTTAAATGGCAGAAACTCTTCGACATCATTCTTGAGTGGTATTGAGGACAATGGTGTTTTTTCTTGAAACATCCGACGGGTGATGATGCTGTTCACCCTGGTTGCGGCAGCGCCCGACACGGTGAGGAACGTAGCGTCTGGGGCCTCTTCAATGGTTTTCCACATGTCGTAGTCTGTCAAATCCGACTGATTAAACAAGAGCAACGGGCGCTGGAAGTTATCGAGTACGTACTGTTCAGGTTTGCTGTGGCGTATGTGTTGCAGGAAGTCTAAGTAAGCCTCATCAGTACACTGTAACTGCTGATCCAGGGACTGGATTTGGCAGACTTCATGCAAACGGTGGTTCTTCAAGATCGAAGTGGTCTGGATGGTACGGCCATTGACGGTTTCTAGGGGGGGCTGCTGGCATTCTTCCCCAGCGATGATGGCAAGGGGTCTGTGGACCTGTTTCTCCAACCTGTCATGGATCATATGGAATGTGTCATCCGCCACCTTAGAGGCCTCGTCAACGATGATGGCATCGTACTTCCCGATGGCGTAGTTGACGACGCACTGTTGATCCGCCGCAACAGGGATGTTGAAGAGTGCGTGGATGGTGTCAACCTCAAGGTCAGGGTAGAATTCCTCCAGATAGTTGGTGGCTCCGGGTAGTTGGTGGGAGCTCAGACTGTGACAGGATATTCTTCTTCGATCAATGTGTGCACTAGCCGCTTCACTACTTTCCTGTCCTGGGGCACCCTAAAAGAAGTTGGTATTTCTTGTAGTCCTGCGTATGGTGGTCTGCCTGTTCGTTTCTGGCGGGGATACCTGCAGTGGTCCATGTGCCATAGATGTCACGCTGGCGTGTCTGCACAAGAGAATAATATCTGGCGTACACAGCTCGTTGTTGTGGCGACAGTGGGTACTGGATTTCAAACGCTCCAAAATATGAACATACTTGCTGTCCCTCCTCATACAGACAGCAAGGCGTCCTTTTGGCTAGTTAAGCTTGGTTCCCATTAGCCACATAATGATCATAATCATAGACATAAACATAATCATAATCATAAACTTGTTATGATCTAGTGGGAACAAACACCACGTGCAGGCCGTGGAAATTAAAGTCTTTTTGAGTGTGATGCAGTTTAAAAATGGCTACCATACAAACATGCACATTAATTACAGTAATGATGGGCTTCCTCGCATCGACTACAGTTAATCAGGAGTTTTTTCGCCATCGCATTATCATAATACACTGTGTATTTATTCTTTTGCTTCTTGAATCACGACGACTTCTCCAAAGAGAAAACAGGGGAAATCAAAGGCGCTTCTGGGTGAGACCAATATTCACGGCAAGGAAAACATACGGATGCTATCATACTCTTGTTCAAGAACTCCGCCTTGGGGATCGAGAATGGTACTTCAAATTTATAAGAATGGCTCCTGAGCGGTTTGAACACTTACTTAGCCTGGTTGCTCCACGTATATCCAAACAGAAAACGAAGCTTCGAGAGCCTATTGGACCGGCAGAGCGCCTTTGTATTACTCTACAATACCTTGCTTCGGGAGATTCTCAGCAAACACAGTCGTTTCATTTTTGCGTTGGCAAGGCAACCATATCGAAAACAATTGCAGAAACTTGCAATGCAATATGGCTTTGCTTAAAGGAGGATTATCTTAAGCCTCCTCGAACAAGAGAACAGTGGAAAAGAATCGCCACTCAGTTTGAACAGCTGTGGGAATTCCCGCACTGCCTGGGAGCAGGCGATGGCAAGCATGTGGTTATTGATTGCCCTAAGAAAGGCGGATCCACTTACTTTAACTACAAAGGAACCTTCAGTATTCTACTCTTAGCCTACTGTGATTGCAGGTACCAATTTACCTTAGTGGATATCGGCCAATTTGGTAGTCAAAACGATTCTGGTACCTACAATGATTCTCTTATCAGTTCAGCCCTTGAAAACAATACCCTAAATCTACCACCTGCTGAAGATCTTGATGGATGTACTCTTAAACCTCTGCCATGTGTTTTTGTTGTCGATGAAGGTTTGCCGCTAACGTCTTTCCAAATGCGGCCTTGGCCAGGAAGAAATCTTTCAGAGGACCACGAAATATTTAATTATCATCTATCAAGAGCAAGGCGTATAATAGAAAACTGTTTTGGTATTCTAGCAGCAAGGTGGAGAGTTTTTCGCCGCCCAATTCGCGCGAGCGTTTATCTGGTTCAGAAGATAATAGAAGCCGCTGTTTGTCTTCACAACTACCTCCGCCTCACAGATAACGCCATGTACTGCCCACAGGGATTTGTTGACTGTGAAGATAGTAGCGGACGCCTTCAGCAAGGGGAATGGAGAAATATTGTCGCAGGAGACGTGGGTGCATTTCGAACAATGGAAACCCCTCGAGGACGACCTCAGATCGATGCAGCCCTCATCAGACAAGCCTTGACAAGCTACTTCATAACCGACCAAGGCAGTCTTCCGTGGCAGTGGCAGCATGTTAGAAGTACTGGACCTGTTCCGACACAATGAATGACTCAGATTCTCGTCAAATATCTTAGATAATAAACTGGAGGGTGATTCAGGTCACATTTCAAACTTTGATGTCAGTTTAGGATAGTAGTTGTGTTAAAGTTTCAATGTAATATGGTTGACTTGTGGCCAACTGATACACATCCTCACGTTTAGCAAAGTGATGAAACTCATTTGAGTTAAAAGTTTTTGCTTTATTTATGTGAACGTTATGCTCATCACAACATGATGAGCAAGTCCTTTTTGAGGATCATGTTTGTTCGGTCTTTCGAGTGTAAACCTCTAGATCCCAGACATACCCACTCGACAACTCTGAAAGTGTAAAGTTTCTTACACCAAATCTTCCAAGCGTGTTAGGAAAAAATTGATGGAAGCCAACTCTGCCCTTGAACTTGAAAAGTGTTTTATCGATTGCACTGTTTCTTTCAAGGTTTAGTGCTCTCTTGCTCAGGACTGTCTTTTGGCCGTTTTACAAACTCACTTTCATTGTGAACAAAATGAATGTAGTGCATTATTTGAAATATGTCTCTGATCATAACTTCTGCTTGACCTGAGTTCTAGTGAGTGATGACTGATCCCAGTGGTCTCTCAGTGAAGGTTGTTTCACACAGGTCAAGCAAGGTTTCAAACTCATCCACGGTGAGATTAGGGTGTTTTTTTTATTGCAAGGCTTCCTGGATTGGTATGTTGCATACAAGTTTGTTTGCGTGACAATCACTTCATAAACATCTTCCGTGAAAATTGTATGGAAAAATCCAAAGCTGACTTGTTTGGCAGCATTTTCGCAGTAGGCCCAATGGTACTGTAGTCAAAATAGAAATCTGCATGAGAAGTAATTCTGGGACTCCATTGCTCGCTCTCCTCAACTTCCTGGTTTTCATCTGTAGAAAGGTCAAAGACTATTTCGTCTTCCGTGTCCGCTGAGTGACAAAGACAAGTGAGTGGCAAGTTCTCTTTCAATTCATCTTTGTCAAAACTAAGGTCTTGGTCACTTTCTTCGTCCAAATGATCACACAGATAACTGTTGGTTTTGAATTACAGCATGAGTCGTGTGACTCTATGTACGAAACTGCAAAAATCGCCAAACAGCAACCCTGCTTTGCATTCAATGGGCAGGAATAGCAGTCTGGTGGGAAAATCGACTGTAAGAGCTCTACAATGGCGACGTCCTGGAGGAAGATATTTTTTCTAAAAAAATTGGCTGGTGTTAAGACCATGATGATTGTCCTTAAGGTTTTGGTTACGAAGGTACTACTTAAAAGATATACCATATCTTTTTGCCATGTTAGATCAAGTTACACTCCTCAGCAACAACAGATTTTATTTCTACTTGAAAAACAAGTTACATGTACAGACTACCTGCAAATACCGAAGCTTATTGTCGCAGGTAGTATGGAGACATCGCTTACATTTAACTTACAATATCAACACAAAAAAGTTACAAGGTAATAAATACACCATTTCAGATGAAATACAATTATTAATAATGTATTACTATAAATACATCACATCTCTGTGAGACACAAAACGGAGCATTTTTTGGTGTGACGTTAATCTCACCCCTTCTCAAGAAAAAAATGCTTGGAAAAAACTTCAAATAAAAAAAATTACAAGTTGTTTAGACAAGCTAAAAGTGTATTCTGACGAAAAACACCCTTTTACCTGAGACGTGCCCTTTAAAATGCTATATGTGTAATTCAACTTGAATAGTTCAAATCGTACAGTCAAATCATTGAACAAGAAGTTTAATACAAGGTAGCAGCTCAGTTGCTGTTTAGCTTTTAAACATATTCATGGAGTTTTCTGTACTGGCGTTTTATCAGATTGTCTGCGATAAATGTAGTGATGCTGTCATACACCAAGTAAATCATGAAGTATTTAAAAGCATACACAAAGTTTTGGGTGGAATGAAAGGTGTTTTGAATATTGTTGATATGGTGAAACGTTCTGACATGGTTTGTTTGAGTGATCAAATCATCAAATGACTATGGAATGTACAGGGGCAATATTGTGAATCAAGTGCATGAGATACAGGTGAAGCTGACTGGTTGAACAGAATGTAGGGAGACATGGTCCACTAATCTGTATGCTCATGTCTTTTTTAGCTTGCTTTGAGGTGTTATGTTGGACTTGCTTTTCCAAAACAGGTACCATTAGTGCTACTACTGGTGGATTGTTTTTCTGCTCAGCTAAAGTCTGAACTTGGAGTGGAATGCCTTGATGGTGCTTTGCTCGAGAGATCGCCTCTTATCAGGAAGAGTGTTGTCATAAGCAGAAAATGCTCACAAGAGCATGTTGTAGCCGTGCGGTAGCATGAAGCCAGCCAACTGATATAGCTCTGGAAGTTCAGGTGTTTACCTTTTTATAATCTTCATTATCTTTGAAGGTATAAACATAACACAGCTGAATGCTTGTCCATTATAGGAGTGTTTTACCAAATGCAGTACGGAAAACTTAAGAAAACTTAATAGACTTGTGCTCTAACGAACTGGCTTAACTCAACAATACAAGTTTGCTTCATGTTCCCATGCTAATTTCAGGTTTTAGTGACCGTTAATTTGAATAATCCAATATTCTAGTATCACACTAAGACTTCAAGGTCAGAGCCACATGTCACCTATGCTTTAGCCTTCAGAGCAAATTAGAGCTTGACATGTTTTCACTTCGTTCATCCAATGTTCAATGGTAGGAGCCAAATAGAAGTTTCCAAGGTTGCAGTCAGAAGATCTCACTCTCATCAGAGTTGTCAAGGTGTCTTGATTTGTTTGTGCACGTGCTAAATTTTTCGACTGATTCATTGTTGAAAACCTGCGTTTGCACTTAGCAGTGCTGGGTGAAAGAGTGACCAGAAGATCAATCAGCATGAGGCAGTCTTTAACATCCTCTTGACGAGACAGCAACCGATTAGAAAAGGCATCTATTGTCTTAAGTGTCCTCTGCTTGGCAAGTCTTGCACGCAAAATTAGCCACTGCTGAATTATTCCTTTCTTCTCTCTATTGGGTAGAAAATGCGCAAAGAGGTTGACCAGAGAACAGAGTTTGTCATTTTCATAGCTAGC
>BOPM01000649.1:45317-60611 GCA_022179025.1 Porites australiensis
ATATCACGAAGTAGTCCGGTCTCATTTCGTGAAATAGTTGAAACAAGCCGAAAAGTCACGAACTTGCACGCCCAATCTTGTCCCGACACTAGTGCATCATTTCATAACTATTTTTCACATCCCAAACTACCTTGGGTCGCAGTAGCGCAATCGGCTAATCCCTCAACTTAGAGTCTCCTCTGATCTGACGGGTCACACAGGGGAGTCGGTTCAAACCCCGGGAAAGCCAAAATGAGAATTCTTTCTTCCTCGAAAAAGTTAAAGAATGTATCAAAGAAATCGAAGTGATCTCGAGATATCTCGAATTAATTCGGCTCTCACTTCGTCAAATAGCCAAATAAAACCGAGGAACTACAGACTTTGCATGCCCAATCTTGTCAAAAAATTGTAACTTTGATACATTCCTGAGCGTCGCGAAACCTTTACTTCGCGCTCCGCCGACGTAATAAATCAAAGAAATCTAAGTGATCTCGAGATATCTCGAACTAATTCGTCTCTCACTTCGTCAAATAGCAGAATAGAACCGAAAACCTAGACTTTGCTTGCCCAATCTTGTCAAAAAATTGCAACTTTGATACATTCCTGAGCGTCGCGAATCCTTTACTTCGCGCTCCGCCGAAGTAATAAAACAAAATTGCTGCAGGCGACAAGAGGAACCCACAGCCTAATCTTGACTTGGCCAGTGGCACTTACTTAACTGTACATATAGCAATATTTTTTTTGATCTGTCTACATTCTTTACATTCCCATGTTCTTCTGACTAATATGCATCGTATATGGCTGCAAAGGCAGGGTTCCAGTTCCATTTTTTTCCTATTTTTTGAGCCTATTCCTATTTTCTCCTATTGTTAAACTAAAACCTCTTATTTTCCCTATGTTTTAGTAGGCAGGCCAAATTTTGTAACAAATTTCAAAATGAAATCATAGTTGAATGTGTTGTAGTGTGACATTTGTAACACAAGTAGTATGTTGACTTTGATGTTCTAATATTAGCAAAAATAACACTTACATTACTTCTTTCCATGAACTCTATTGCCCATTAGAGTTCTATGAATAACATTGTTACATTGTTACTTTTTGTATAATTTTCTAGTGTGAATATCAGTAAAATCCAACAAGTGGTCTATTATCAATGCTACGTTGTGATTGGTTGAGTTACTACTAGGCTATATGTTATAGCCCACTAGTAGTGAAAAGCGTGAGTTTTTGGCGGCAAAAAAGGATTAGTCTAGCTTTAACTAGCCAAAATTTTTTTATTTTCAATATTGTTGACCAACTGGTAGGATTTTACTGAAACATTCCTCGCGCCCTCATGGCCTGTGAGTCAATAGCCCATTCCGGCTCCAGGAACAATTGTTAAATATTGTGCATAGCCCACTGAAACTGCATTTCAGTAAACTGCATTTCAGTATCTGTACATGTTATATTTTATTTTGAAGCCTTGCTCGCTTTTATGTTCATCTTTGAAACTAAAAACAGGATCAAGTAGCCCTCTCACAACACAGGTCAGATAAATCATTCAATCAGCTTCTTGGTTTAAAAAACCAGTCACTTTGACCAGCTCGAGTCTGTATGCTACATGAAAAGAACAGACTCGTGTTTAGTTTACGGCACTAGCACTCTTGGTGAGCTTTTGTTAACAGCTATACCTAAGCAACCAACTGATGACGGATCCAATATTTTGGTTCCAAAACTGGTCTTGTAGTCATAGCTAAGCAGGAGTGTTACGTTCTTCTTAGAACTTAACCTTGACACACTTACAATCTGGTACCAAATAGATCAGTGTCACTTTGCATACGCTGTGGAAAGCCTGGTTCCGTACTTAAACTACAGTCAAACCTGTGTACAACTGTCACCTTTGGGAAATGGCAAGCTGACCGTTATATACAGGGTGACCACTATTATTATACTATAAACAGGTCAACTTTGCAGAAAATATAAGGCAACTGAAAATTTTGGGAATTTATCCAGTGACTGTAATATACAGGGTGACTTCTATTTACAGCGCTCTTAAATATAGGTTTGAACGGTATGCTGTCTTGACTCAAACAAGCATATTCTCAGCCAGCTACCAATTGCAGATTAATGGTAGCAAAGCTTTTCACAGCACCTTTTGGTTCAATATTTTTCAATGACAACACAATCGTAAGAAATTTCTATCTAAGAAATTTTAACTCTTCGAAGCTTTTCAAAGATTTGCAGCCAACTTAAAGGGCATTGCATATGATCACCTTTGATTAAAGAATCACGCTTGACCCGAGTCAAGCATATTCTGATTACAGCGTAATCAGGTGAGGTGTTGGGGGGGCTATCTATGTCGACAAAAGTACTATTGATTTTCCTATTTTTCTCCTATTTTTCCTATTTTCTGAATCCCGAGTTTCCTATTTTCCTATTTTTTTGAGTGACCAGGCCGCTGGACACCCTGCAAAGGCCCTGATGTTGAGTTTAAGGTCCGTGTGATGTTATGGTAATCAAGTGAATACTCATGTATGTTCGTGCAAGTGATGCAACAATCGCTATTACATTCAATTCGCTAGCACACAGGTAATTCAGGTACACAAGTACTGTTCTTAATATGAGACTTTTCGATTTGCCTTGCTGGCGGGAATCTTTTTACCCAGGAAAATGAAAGTAGAGCCTGATCTCAGCTCAGCAGGGGACAAGTTTTCGGTAAGATACGAGTGTTAGCAAAGTCTAGAAATCGATGCAAGTTTATCCAGGTTTTACTACAGTGCTTGGTTTTTACATTTTTATACGTCTCCAAGCATGTTACTTCCCTTGTCATCCGAGCAAAAGCTTTAATGACCTTTAAATTCCAGTAGTAATTGAAGCTGTTGCAACAGTCTTTGGTCACTGGACATGAATTGAATATTCGATTGAATTTAAATAAGATTTCGTGCAGTCATGTCTGTAAACATGCATCAGTTCTGTCATGCTTTACTGTTTCAATGTATCTTTGCCGGCGAATACAGGTGTCTCGTCGCTCCTCACCATTGGCAGGCTAATTGTGTGTTAGTAAATGTGCCCAAAATCGTTGAATTAAATATGAGTCTTGTTTACTATGTTGTTCAATCCAGTTTTCATGATCGACACTGATATCCTTTTGTTGACACCCGAACTAAAAGGGCTTACACAATTATGAAAGCAGTTTTCATCACAGGCAATGGCAACTACTAGTTTGGAAAGCTTAATGATAAAGTGCAAGCGTTTTAGGGCTGAACCCTGCACATGAAGAATGTTATTATTGCATGGAAATGCTTAACACTTATGTCTCATCCAGCATTTCCAGAATTGGTTGACTCGATCTTGTGTACTTCTCAGAAGCTGCCTGAGGTTGATCCTTCCTCAGGTTCTGATTGAGGTGGCGGAAAATTCTGATTAATAAGAATATCATTCGGTGTGATGGGTGGAGTTACCCAGTTGTTGTTAGAACTTGGATGCAAAGGGCGTCCTTTGATGATGTAGGTTGTCTCTGAGAAATGTTCTCCATTGTTCTTCCGTAGAGGCTTTTTTCTTGCATTTGGCATTGAGACTTGATGAGAGTTTCGCCAATGCCATTCACATGACTTGCGCGAGGTATACTCCACTGCTATTTGAAATCACAGGAAACTTCCTCACATGGAATACCCTGAATCTTGGGAATGTTCCAGCTTGGGATGATTTCGTCTAAGTAACCTTCCACATATACAAAGTTTGTTTCACAGGCCAACCAACAAATACGCAGGCAGCCATGAAAGCTTGCAAAATGCAGGAAAGCTATGTAAAGAGCATAAGCTGTATTGTTAACAAGTTCTAAGTGAACAGTTTTTGTTCTCATGCAAGTGAATACTACAACTTGAGCTTCTTTTAGAGCCTTCCAATTTAGCTTAAGGCTTGGGTCGCAGTTGGGGAAAAATTTCATCCTTGCTGGCTAAAAAACCACGAAATTCGAAACTGCAACCGGAAAAGAAAACTTTAAGATAAACCGAGGAGGGTCGCATTAGTGGGAGGTAATTGTTTTTGTTTTGACACATTGAGAACTAAAGTGGACCAGATACCAGAGATCACAGAGGCTAATGTTAACCCACGTGTTTTCAACAGACGGGATAGCGCACGACTCTTTAAAGAGGAACAAGACGCTGTTGGAGCGTATATCTGGGCGTGGTTGTACTTCTGTTATGATACTTAGAATTTTGGTTATTCCAGCGAAAGAACTGTAATTATATGTTATCAGAGAGGATAAATGTGTTAGTCTACTTCTTTGCTCATTGATAGAGCTGATACAGTATGTCTCTATTGAAAACAAAAATCAAGTAATTTCATTATAATGTTTGAAAATATGCACATGTTCAATGGAGAGATGCTTGGAGGAAAATTGCAACATTGGACATCAGTGGTTCTAGCCTGGAGACTCAGGTTTATCACCGCTCCACTGATGCTGACACTTTGAGGAAGATCGATTGACATATGTGTTTTCACAGCAATCATATGTACAATTTATTCTCGTTACTAACAAGGGTAGAGAAAGTTCGTTAAGTGGAGTATCCACAACAATTAATAAGAGAGTAATAGATTGTATAAGCTGCTATAGTGGAGCACTGGGTACAGGAAGATTTGTAACTATTTACATTTGGTATATTACAATATTCATCACTGCTTGAGAAAAGATGAACTTTAAAGGCAGCAATATGCATACCTTTAAGTAGGTCTTTATCCTTATTGCTATATAGAGTGTTAAAATATTTTACAAATTTATGCATAGACGTTGTTTTGAACAGTAGACATGTCCGATGACTATAACTTGTACCATGCATATCTCTAGTATGGGAAACAAAATAGTTTATATCCGCCACTGTCAATGGTGTAGATAGCAACACCAATAATTCCCACAGTTAAAATCAGCGAGTTGTAGTTGAGTGCCAAGAGTGTTGTAAATGCTGTACCAAGAGGCATACACAGTAGTAATACCGCTCATTTCTGTGATCACCAGGCATTTTACAGTTACTGTTGTAATTGTCACTGTAGATTATCCATGCAACCTAACATAGTAGATGAATTAGAAAATAAGGACAAGAAATTGCAAACTTGGGGGATTATGCGGGAGATTTCAGTTTCTAATGTGGAGACCAGGAGATAACGGTTGAAGATCTGGAGTCTGGAGTGTCCTCAGTGGCCTGGATGTATCTGGGAGAGTTGACAGGATTGCAATTATAAAGATTAAGTTGAAGATCTTACCTTAGAGTAAGGGCCGATAATGAGTTCTCTTGGTAATCCAAAGTTGCCATTTTTGTACGTAGAAGCACGTTGTTGGCGAGTATTTTCAACGAAAGATTAGATATTGGAAATGGGAAGTAAAGCAGTTGATATTTTTTGATATGTGGTGTCCGAAGGATGGAAGTGTCTCAAAGCAAGGTATTTTATAGAATGTGCATTTTGTATTTGTTTGTGATTTTTTCTAGAGGTGGTGATGGGAAGAGTGGGTGAAGAAATTTTTAGAAAAGTGTTGGGAAAAACGTGAACATTCGTGAAGAGGCATGTTTGTTGTTCGAGGTCGGTTCCAGTTCTCTTTGGCCGTTTCGTTGTTTTGTTTTATGTATGCGTCATATAGTGAACTCACGGTAAAAAATGGCAACTAGGAAGGAAATGTTTGTGTATGGCAGTGGATTTGAAAATTGAGTTGGACGTGACAGTTGGTAAAATTCGTTAAAGGTCCGAAATGTAACGTCGAATTTGTAAGTTTGAATCTAGAGATTGAGTAGTTCATGGATAATAGAAAGAGTTTGTATTATGCATGAGTATTCAGACTTTATGTTGGAAATCGGCTGAAAATGGAAATAGTGTGTAGAGTTTGAGGAGTTTCCTCTTTGGGTTTGTGTTCGTGTTTTAGTTATGTTCTTGTCAATGCATTATAGACGCCTTTGGAGTTTTTGTAAGTGGTAAGATCGGGGAATTTGTACTACTATGTTAGTGGTTTAAAATTGATGGAATTTTGTAAGTGAAAGTCCAGTTGCGTGCTGAAATTCGAGAAAGAAAGGAAAGATAGTGAAGAACAAAATTGTACTTGTCGGCTGTATGATATGTTCTGTAACTGTGAAAGCTGTATTACTGCAGTGAAATTGGATGCTTATAATTCGGCAGGAAATGGAAAACGATGCGATCTGGAGTGGCAGAATTCATCCTTATTTCATTCTGGTAACTACCCTGCGAACAGTGGTTTGTCCAGGCCGGATGGTACGGAATAGAAACTGTCATTCGTAGCGTCCGGCGTGGAGAAACCACTGTTAGCCCAAGCTTGAAATATAAGCATTGGTCATCGTCGGCATTGTTGCATAACATTCAAAATATAAGGATTCGTATTGGAGAGAAAAGCGTTTACATAAAACGCCATGAAACTGCCATAAATCGGCCTGTGGACCACACAGGAGAGACGTAACACATTTGAAGTAAGGTAAGCTGTTTTCTATTGAAATTCTTTCATTTTGGTAAGTTACAGAAACGATTGGTTAGTGCCGATGCTTGCCGATGTTGATAGTTCGAGCTTGGGCTACCTGTCGAGAAACCATTGTTTGCAGGGTATGCGGAATGGAGTGCCATATTGCAAAATGTCGATGTTACTGAGGTGTAGGGAAGTGAGTCGACGCACTTGCTAATTTGAAGACATTGAAAATTTTATAAAGAATTTAGAGCTAAGGTGAGATCTCTTAAGCTGAGAAATTGGACCTTCCTGGTTTTGGAGACGCTGTGTTGGAGTGTATTTCTATCAATCATTTGTAAAATGTTTGATGTGTCATTCATATGTGAGGGTAGGCTGACTCTTGTCCTGAAATGTCGGTTTTTGCAAATGAGATCTTAATAAGCAGGTTGAAGATTTTGCCATGAACTCTTCATACTGCTTTCCGAGATGAAGGGGAGATTAATTGTGGCAGTCTTGATCAAATTTTGTTGCATTAGCTTACATTGGCTGCTGTATGTTTCACATTACAAATATGTAATTGAATTGCAGTGTTACAGGTTAAAGAGTGAATGAAGGTTAATATTGTTATGTGTTGACATTTTTGCTTTGTTAAATGTGCACGCTTATTGATTTTTTGTTATCGTGGAAACAGAGGTGAAATTTGTGATGTCAACGACAGGGTCCCCAAGGTCACTACAGGAATGTGGAGGTTACTCTTTGTTGCTAGCAGTGTTGTGTTACAAACGGTTATTTACAAAGGGTTGTATGGGATGTGAATGGTTTTTTAAAAAGAGAAAAAAAATGTTCTGTGTTTTTAAAGAAAATTGGTGTACCTTATTGCCTTGTTGTATTTTTTGTTTTTTAATTGCCCATGTCTCAGGGAGTTTTGTGGCATTTTTAGCGAGTTAGTGCTGTTTTCCTGTTCCACTGCTAAGAGAAAGTCTGTCTTCGCTGCGGAACACCAAAATGGTGCTAACCTGGTGAAAATGGTTCTAAACGGCCTGAGATGTGGGTAAAGAACAAAGAATACAACAAGGGAATAAGATAAGTCGATTTTATTTAAAAACAAGATTTTTTCTCTCTTTTTACAAAAACTGTGTACATCTCATTCAAGTGTTTGTAAATAACTGTTTGTAACACAATAGCACTCACGAGCAAAAGCCACGTCAGCGTTTGTGTAGTGTGGTTGGGCCTTCTGTGTATCAAGGCAATGCAAAATTGATTTCTGGTAAGTGGGCTGATGTGAAGGGGGCGACGTTTCGTAATTTTGAGTTGTTGTGGTACCAATGTTTTGAAAGGGTCCTTTGTTCAGTTTGAGTACAACTCGATTAGAGTATTTCATTTCTTCAAAGAATAATTTCACTCCTTAAAGGAAACTGAATAACTCTGATTGAATTTGGGAAGTTGAAAGTAACAAACAAATCAATAATGGTAAAAAGAAGTTTATTTTTGTTGACAGATTGTAACAAAGTTGATGAGAAGTGAACTCAAAAGTGTCTCTCAGGAATCAAAATAAAGTTGAACTATACTAAAGAGATGTTCGAAAAACGAGGTATTTTCAGTTAGTTTTACTAAATAATGATTTATTGCATAACAGATGATAAACGAGCATGATTAGAAAACACAATGACTATGATTCTAGAAGAAAATTTAATTATTAGCCAGAAAATAAAAATGACTAAGAAAAGAAGGGCTTGTTTAAAGTTAAGTTGAAATTGAAATTAAACATTTGCAAAGTTATATTTTCGAGAAATGTAGAAGGGGTTTTATATTTTTCATTGATGTGTAATCAACATTGGTTTCCTTAGTCATTTTTTATTGTCGCAACAATAATAATATTGTAAACAGGTTGTTGATTATGAAATGTAATATGAGGAGTAATGAGTATTGATAGGCAACGCAACTCCTTTTGTTTACAGCTGAATCTTGTCAATTACTTTATTATTTAGTAGGGGTGTGTTGATCTTGAGTGCGATGTAGTGTTCCATCTGTTTATTCCCCGATAAAGATATACAACAACAGGAACTAAAAACAACCAAAAGCCACAATTGGGGCTTAAATAGGATTTGTGTGGGTGCCGTTGGTGAAGAATGTTCACTCATCCGCCTTCTGATGGTATTTCCTCCATCAAGGTGTTTGACTACCCTCCCCAGAGTGCTCGTCTGCCCGAAGCCGTTGGCACAGATGGGTTAGCTAGGTTAATTAACCGCCGCCTAGCACTTGGCGTATGACCATTACGGGTTGTATAGCTTATGGTCATAGCTATAGCAGGGCAAATGTACTAATTGACCTGACCTGACTAGAGAAAAAGAGAATCAAAGGATCTTGGAAATAAAAATGACTCAGTTTGGTAACTTAGAGTAGATTGTAGATTTTGAAAGCCACATGGTTTGAAGTATGGAAGTTATTTATGTTGTGAATTTCTTGTTGTTGAAGGAACTTTGTTGCCCTGAGTAATTTTTTTTTTTTTAGAAAGAGAACAACTGTGATAATTGTAAAGGGCTTGTCTATTACTCTGTGAAGTACTCTAGATTTTAATGTCTGTCGGTTTGAAAAAAATGCTTAAAAGGTAGTAACATTTTTGACCAGAGAGGTTTATTTATGCAAACGATGAAGCAATTGTCATACAAAAACGAAGAGAAAAAAGGTATTATCGAAAAAAGGAAGCAAACTAAAGTTCTTCAGAGTAATTTAAGACAAGTGCCCAGGTTCAAGGTGAATACGTCGTTGTAATAGTATTGTAAAACGAAGTTAAGCTAAGTTCTCCAAGGAAATAGTTATAGAGAGAATAGCTTAAATAGTTTGACAAGTACTTACATTTATTTGAAACGAACGTTCTCTACAATTAATGATTGTTCGTTGAAATCAACAAAAAAGTTTTTAAGTAAGAAAAGTTGAGCGAATACTTATTCTTCCGGTGATTGCAATGTCACATCAGAAGAAACATGTTCCAGCATTGTCTGAAGAGTTGATGTGAACACTTTTAACCAGATAGGTTCAGCATTGTCGTCCGGTTGGACTTGTATGCGAACGGATCCTTTCAGATGACATGAGGAGAGGTTGCACAGTGCTGCAAATGGCACATTTGATAAGACTCGCTGTGGTTGTTGTAACTTCAGTGACTTGTTTTCCACATTTCACGCATGCCAGCCAAGTCTTGTAACTATCCGCCAGTAGGATTTTTGGAACGTACTTTGATACGGCATCGAAAAGTCTGGAGAAATCTTCACTCAGGGGTTCATAGGATTCTTCAGCAATGGTAAAGGTTGTTGCAGGAGTAGCTGTGAGATACTTGGTTGAGTTGAAGATCTTTACACGCACATCTGTGATGGACTAAGATTTGTGATTTGCGACTTCTTGGATGGCTGTTCCCCACAAGGTCAGGCGACAGGTTCCTGTATCGTCAGAAACAGTGCAACGTTCTAACATAGAGACTAAATAACCATCCTTCATAGGGATCTGTTGGACGCTGTCTGGGCGTAGAGTCAAAATGCCCTTGACACATGTGAGTTGGTTTTCCTCTAAGCGGATGATATCTTGTACAGTTGTAAACTGGTGGGAGGGATCTGCTTCAGGTTCAGCATATTCGAATTGAATATTGTTGTTGTTTGCCGGGTCGACGCGGGATCTTTTGTTTACGATAATATCATCTTCCGATGGATCACGTACACTTGGTTCGTGAACCTGTTGTGGAATACAACAGGTTCTCTTGTTTGCTGAAAAGTTTTTAGCACCTTGTGCTTTGAGATGTCATAGCATACTGCTCGTCGTTTCAACGATTCGTCTACTTGGAGGGCGAATACGAAGTATGGGAATGATTTTACTCTGCTTTTCTTAGCCGCAGATACATCGTGTATATAACCCTTGAGTCTCAGTTGATTCATGTTGAGAGGCAGTTGATAATATTGCCCAGCGTAAAAATACTGCTGAATGGTGCAGTTGTTCAATGGGGAGCCCTTTTATAGCAAAGTAACGGATCGAAATACACCAATCAGGGAGCAAGGTTTTTTGTCGAAATAGGTTATCCAATAAAATGTGAAGATGAATAGCCAATGAAAAACCATTATTTGATGTAAACGGAGATGTATGTATACAAAAACGAGTCAGAAGTTGCTCTTGGAACCTGTTTTTAAACTTGATGTAGTAAACTTGTTATGAAAACTTGTTTATAAAGTTAATGTAGTAAGAATGTCCTGAAAAGGTGTTATGAAGTTGTAATAGTACAAAATTGTGGTGAGCGTGTGATAATCAAGAGATATTTGTTGATATGAACGTTGTTTATGTAGAGGAGGATATGGTGTGGATATTTTTATTATTTGAAAGAGGATGAGTGTAGAACTGCTCTTTTGATGTAAAGAGAGATGTTCGTGTACAAAAGTGAGTGACAAGATGTTATGAGAATGTGGTTAGAAAGTTGATGTGGTAAACTAGTTATGAAAAGTTGTTTATCAAGTTGAACTGGTAAGATTGTCCAGAAAAGCTTGTTATCAAGTTGTACTCGTACAAGCTTGTTATGAGAAGGAGATTATCAAGTGATATTTGTTTTTTTGGGGGGAAATTGTAAAGGGTTCACCTGCAAACTGCGTGACAATAAAGTGAGCTAGTGAGGGTCTCATCACTTGAGCCTAAAAGCAGTGCACAGGAAGAGCGTGTTATCCGCGATGGTGTTTGTGGCTTTGTTGAACATTCACCTGGTGGCCTTGCAAACGTGATTAAGTGGAAAATTCCCATCCAAGATCCCGGCATAACAGTCGTGGGATCGGAGCTAACGGGGTTGGCTGGGTTGTTCTATAATGACGAAGTTGATTTGTGTTTTGTTGAACTGGGGTGCGTGGATGTGTGCAAAGCCAGTGAGCCCTGCTAAGGAAATCAGGCCGTTGGTTCTATAGCGAACTTTTACTCTTTGGTTTTGACGTTACGGAGTTTTCAAAAATTATTGTCATTTGTTACCTCATATTAGATTGTAGGAGAAACAAGTTTCAACAATTAACAAAGTACAGCTATTATTTTACAAATGAATGTCTGATATAACTGCAAGTATTCCACTTGATAGATGTCAATGAACTCGTAAAATAGAGAACACCGCTGCACTTTTGACGGATCCCTAATACAGGTGTAGGACATCGTCGCCCCAATTTAGGGTTCTACAACGTCTTGTTTACAGGAGGTTATAGGGTGGATAATTTTGTACGCCAAAGAGGATCAGTGTAGAAGTCGTCTTTTAGGAAATTAAATTGAAGTGAAAAGGAAATTTTCACATACTCCGTAGTTAGCTTAAGGTACTCGACGCGGGAGGTGTTGAGGAGAATGGAAAAAATAGAAGAAAACCTAGCTGTAATAACAATTTTAAGAAGAGGTGTAAAATAAGATATCGTAGAAATGCGTAATGATTTGCTAAAAATAATTCAATCTATTTTCTAAAAATATGTTATATTTATTTTAGAGCTTGGTTGCTGGATGTGAATTAAAGTATCGACTTCAACATAGTTGTTCCTGTACAAAAGAGTATCGAGGACATGAGAGGAATATAGTAAAGAGAACAAAAAAAGTACTCGGCTTGTGGCCTGGTGCTTTCATCTGTTTTTCGGTGTCTGGAACTGCTGATGAAACACTCCCACTCGTTTTTGACATATTACTGGAAAAGCATAACCGAATGAATACAAGTGGGCTACTGATTGTCCTTCATGGGAAAAGTATTCTTTCCCAGTGTTGGTTTTGGTCGTCGATTTTTTGGTAATTGTGCTCATTGCTGTATTAATTGTCATTTCGTTTGGGCTTTCTACCAAGGTGATCTGGAGTGCGATAATAGCGCTGTGTCTTTACTTTTTCATGACTATGCGCAGATGGAACGTAAATAAAACAGGAATTTATCCCGTTGATGGTGGTTATCGCAATTGTTGTTTTTTTTTTAGGTTTTGATCAGTAGTATTAGCCGGAAAAATAGGCCCATCCTGTATTGCACAAGAGTTATTATGGACCGACTTTCAAATTGAGTTCTTTTATCAATAGAAATTAGTATATTTCATGGAAAACGAATTTGTGAATATTGAATTTGTGGATGAGAAGTTGAGTATTGATTTTGCGACGTTAGTCTGATAAGTTTTAAGAAAAGAGAAAGTAAAGTCAAGAAGAGTTCACACTCGCAAAATTAATGTTTATTTATGTATTTCTGATGTAATTCATTGATGTAATTTATTTATTTCTGTTTTATAATTAATTAATTAATGTAAACAAGATGACATATTGTTAATGTCAATAAAGTCTTTTGTGTCCATCGCTTTCGCTACTTGAAGCATCTTAAGGCTATGATTTCGTTAATTGTAAGGAAAGTGCAGGTTTCGTTTGTTTATGTCAGGTAGATTTTGTTATCTTAGATAAACGTATGCGTCTTGTTTTTCTTTTGAAAGAAAGGGTGTATTGGAGAATAAGAAACAAAAGACTTTATTGACGAGGAAAAGGCGACCCAAAAATTTACTTACGTGCTAACTTTTTTATGTATACAGTAAACTACCGCTCATAAGCCGTGGGCTTATAACTGCTTATACAAGTTCGTAAAGGGTTTTGGGTGGGCTTATAAACCCGGTGGGGGGCGTTTATATGCGGATGGGCTTATAAGCGAACAGGAAAAAACGTTTCGAAATGAGCAACAGCACTGTTGATGGACGTATAATTTAAATGTATTACTCTTACAATTGAAGCCTTAAAAAGGCAGCAATAAATCGAATTCAGTTAAATTTGAAAATGAACTCAAAACTGTGACAGGGGCTTATATCGGGATGCGCTTATAATCGGATGTATTTTTTTTTTTTGGCATGTAGGTGGGTCTATAACAGGGGGGCCTTAGAAGCGGATGGGCTTATAAGCGACAGTTTACGCTATAATTTGTTGATAAACACAACGACAATATTGTTCTTTGTTCTTTATTCTTTACTCTTTACTCTCCTCTTTACTGAATCAGCGCTAAGGAGAAAATGGAGAAGGAGTTGATGTTAGTACAGCTGGGTAGTACGTCAGAAATGCATAGATAAACACATACATATGGAACATAATATACCAAGCCCCAGTTGCTGAAAAGGTGGAAAGCGGTATGCACGGGAGAAATCGCTATTCAGTGGATAGTGCAATTGGTGTTGGTACTAGTTATAGACTATATTATGATTTATCGGATGGATAGGGCTATGCAACGTTTGAACAAGTCGGGCCGAAGGTATATGTTTCTGATCTTACACTAGCAAAAGTTTTGAAAATGTGTTTGCAAAACTACTAGATATTTGCTGAGAAAGATTCCATGACATTCGTACCGAAGGAAACATCTTTTCTTCCCTATGTTTATTTTGTTTCATATTAAACACATTTCATGAGAATTGAATTTGACCTTTAAAAGTGAAATGATTGACGTGACGTAAGAAGGACATTACGCATGCGTTTTAACTGTGCATTAAGTATCACGATGCAGAACTTTGGGTTATGGTTCCGATCTTAGGATAAAAATTTTCCTTCATACATGTGGATAGAGTATCTATTTTGGTTTGGAGAAATGAGTTTTTTGCTGTAAATTTCGTAATAGTGGTAAGTTTGGGCATTATTTAGTAGATAGTGTACTGAAAATGGAGAAAGTAAAGTTTGTGATGAGTACTATTGATGTTGGTAGGAATAATGAAACAAAACTTTTGATCATAAGATAAGAGTTTAACTTCGTTTGTAATGCAGTTCGTAACCTGTAGATATTAAGAAAAGATAGGCAAATGAAAACAAAATTCTGTTAAAGGGTAGATGATGCAGTTAAAACAGGAATGATTGGAAGAACGTTGCAATATCGAAAAGGACATCTTTGATGGTTTGGTGTAGTTCTACTTTGTTATGGGTGGTGTTACAAATCGTGCAAAAATATCCACCAGTTTTACAAATTGTTAGTGCTTGTTTTCTCCATGGCCAATAGATCTTTACAAAGGGATAATCTCATTGTTTTGTTCCTCTTAAATCCTTGCTACAGGGCTTGAAGTATTGACGCTTGCAAAATATGGGTGATTAAAGGGGGTGTGTTACAGCAGATTAGTTTATGTTGTTTAATTTTGCCAATTACTTGCTCTCAATCGCCATCGAACTTAAAGTAACCAAACAAATTATGTGTAAATTACAAAATCCGAGCTGTCAGACAAAGAAAATGAATATCTCTCCTGAGCATTATTTTTGAATAGGTAAGAATCAGGGGCAAAATTTCAATCCGTTTAAATGTTGTTCAAATTCAAACCCTCCAGTATGTTGTGGGGATTGAGGAGGCTGTGCTTTGAATTGAGTTGCTGATAAGGAACATATTTTTTTAGTATTACCTTGTGGGCACATCTTGTACAACAGTGTTTGTTATCTGTATAGTAGTAGAAATAGAAAATAGTTTATTATTTGGTTAGCAACAGTAAAAAGTGACACTTTTTGTTAGTGGTTATGCGCAATTGCATATAAATAAGAAAGTTGAGGTGGATAGAATTTTTTTCATCCATAAATGGTATGAAATAATATTATTCATTAACAACTAAATGATTGGATAATTCAATCGTAGAGTTTTGATTGGCTTAGCAATGATTCTATGTAAAGGACAAAATAATGGTAGCTGTAATGAAGGTGAAAAGGAGGACTAAGGTGTTGCCTCCCTTTCAGGAAGAGGAAGTTAATAATGTGGCCTCTGTATTATATCAGTCCCCTATTTAGCTGTGTTAAATATTCGTGGCTAATAGCTAATAGACTGTATTAATGAGTTACTAGTGTAGAACATCACGTGGACTGATGTGTCATCATTTGTTTAGGAATTGCACGGTTGGATTTAATTGTGATTCTTGCATTGCATGACATCCAATTTTTTT
>BOPM01000649.1:68957-81596 GCA_022179025.1 Porites australiensis
ACCACATGTCTCCTGTTCTTGGCAACAGACGATCCGTTGAGTGGCCTTTTGTTCTTCTTTGCTCTGCTGTTTGACGGTTCATTGTCTTGGGAGAAGTCCTCTTCTTCGTCCAGAGGGCTTGGCTGATATCTGGTTTTTTGTCTTGGCCTCGCCAGCGGTTGGTCCTCTTCGTCGTTGCTCTCGGCTAGCGCAGAGATGCCACTGACTTCAAGGGTGGATGGATGTCTCCGTGAAGTCCTAGCTCTGTGTGTTGAGGTTGAGGGCACATGTCTTCTGGATGTGGATTTTCCAGCAAATGAGTCATGGCTTGTTGGGTGGGGATGTGCCAGGGTTCTTGTCGATCTGCTGGGCCGCTGCTGATGGCTGTCGTCCTCATCATCTTGCAAATATGCAGCTGAATCCTAATCGTTTGTGGCTCTTTTCATGGTGCGCTGCCTCATGAAGATGTTGTCTATTAGATATTTCATCATGTTTTTGAAGGTTGGGTCTGCTTTGAATTTTTCAGACGTGGCAGCTTGGACGGTGTGCTCTGCGAACACGTCCGGGTTATGCATCAGACAGTTGATCACGAGCACGTGGATGGCCATCATAAGCACCGGGCCAACGGCGTTGAACGTGTCTGTAAAAAGGTTCTCCACTCAAGGATCGAAATTTATGGCTTTGAGGATCGTGAGAACATCTTTGGCATCTGGGGGATCTGTGTCTAGTTTGTCTTTGTTGCCGACGCGTCTTAGGGCGTCGGTGATGGGATCGACAAACCGCCGGAGATTGTCAACAAAGTCTTCGGTGAAGACTGTTCCCCTATAGGCCATTATGTTGCTCCAGTTTTCCTTCAGGGTACTGGCCATTTCGGATATCGCTATGTTCGGGCGTGAGAGCCACTCGCAGTTCCAGTCGAACAGACGACAGATGATCTTGTTGTCGCTGAGGTTGGCGAGCGCTTCCCCATAGTTTAACATAAAACTACAGGGGAAGTGCTTGTTATAGTTGGGCTTTGGTGTCGAGCCGTTGTTTCCACTAGAATGAGACATACCTGTGAAATGTAGAATGGTTAGTGGTGGAAGTTGTGTCTGTGCCAGACAGAGACTCAGACAGGGTTGGTCATCCTAAAAGGCTTTGACGGCCAAATTGGGGGACGTCACTCTGAAAGGGCGTTGTGGGAAAGAGGAAAGACAAGACTTGGAGAAATGGTTTTTGTGTAGTTCTTTGGCTTCACCCATGGAACCCCGTTTGAGGGATAGGCCCTTTTGGGGATGAACACGGGTTACTGGGGACTCTCACCACGACGAGGTAGCACTACGAGAGAGTCGAAAGATGTGAATAGATGAGTGGTGTAGAACAGACACAAAGGGAGGTCCACAGGTGGCTCTCTTACGGCACTCCCCAAGGGTTGGTTACCTCAGCTCGTGTTCTTCGACACAAGAGCATACCTGTGGTACCTAGTGTTGTTGTTGTCTGTTCTTAGAAAAGATATAGACCGTTGGACTAGCAAAGAGAGGAGGATGGTGATTTATGAGTTAGGAAGAACTGAAACAGGAAAGAAGAGGAGAGTTGAAGAGAAGGGAGACTATTATGAGCGACTGGTCAATATGGTGGCCTCCTCAGAGCTGCACCGGCGTTAGTTGGTCTGCAAAGATGGGTTGCAGCAAAGAGATGGCCGATTTCCTCCTCACTCTAGAGAGGCCGACATAAGCAGTACCGGCTGGAACCAATGCTGAGTCCAGCCAGATGATGAGATGTTGAATGTTTTGGCCCTGAGCTTTTATGATGGTTTGAGCATATCCTGGCGTAAAAGGGTAACGTGTGACCGGGGCGTCGTCCTCCATATGTGTGACTGGGTACATGAAAACCTGTTGTCCTTCAGGCAGACTGAGGATGATAGTGTTATTTTGAGAGAATATGATGGTGGCTTGTTGACTGTTCATGAGACGGGCAGCCTTATCGTGCTTCTCCGTGAATATCACGCGCATGTTCCTGTGCGGGAAGATGGGCTGAGAGTCCGCTACACAGGCACAGGGGATGTTGGTCAGAGGGCGTCCCTGAAATAGTTGGCCCACAACGATGGTGTTAATCCGTTCTGCTCCTTTGCAGGAGACTGTCATAACAGTGCTGTTGGGATGGCTCTGGAAGGCTGTCCAGATTTGACGGTCCGTCAGCTGACCTTCAGGGCAAAGAACAATGCCATCCTGCATTTTGTCCACCTGCTCCTGGGTTGGGCGTATGAACCGTATGAGGTCCAGAAACGCGGCATATTTGGGATTGACAATTCTCAATTGCTGGTGTAAGCGATGAATGACTGTGTTAGAGGAAGAAAAGGTGGCGTTATCGTTGATTATGGAGGTGGTGGAAGTGATGCGGCCGTTGACGGTCTGCAAAGGTTGTTGCTGACACTTGTCACCTGCCAGGACCACAACGGGGCGAGGGTTCATCCGATTAAACATGGAGGCCATTACTCCAAAGATGGGTGAGGAGATCATTGACGCCTCGTCAACAATCAGGTCATACTGATTAATGTGATGGTTGATTTCGTTCGGGAGAGGGCCGTCAATGGGTATGCTAAAAGCACCATGAAGAGTATCGGTGGTGACGTCTTCGTAGAAAATGGAGTTGTAGCCTTGGGCCAGCAAGGCTACAGGAGCGGCTACTTGGACTGACAGTTCATGGCGAATGGCATAAGAAATGGCACGGATGAGTACTTGTGATTTGCCTGTGCCAGGCTTCCCCAAAAGAAGGTGGTATTTTTGCCAGCTGGAGTCAGAGGTGGCAGAATGGTTGTCGTCGGAAACAGAAGATTGGCGGGAAGAAAGGGCGGCCGTGATGTCTGCGAGTATGGCGGTTTGATGAGGTGAAAGCGGATAGAGGGAGTCCAAAGAGAGAGAGGAGAGGTCCCCAACTTGATTAGTGATGACACGAATGCGCCAAAGGTAGAGGATGTCATGAAGCGACTGAACGTAAGAGACGATTGTGTTGATGAAGTAAGCCTTATGACCCTCGTGTTCAAATTCAGCAGTGATGGTCTCCGCTGTATCCCAGTTTTGTGGGGTGAAGGCAATGGACTGTGCAAAATGTTTGATCGTCTCAGGCATGGTGTCTTCCTCAGCATGTCTCAATTGCTTGGCCTCGCGATGCGGGAAATTCATGGTCAAGTGTTGGTAAAAGAATATGGGATTGAACAGAGAGACGTACTTGACACCCACCAGGACCCGGTCGTCCCTGTATGGTTTGGGCTTTGCACCAGATGTTTGGTGGTACCTCAACCATTGTAAGAGAGTCTGGTCCTCTTCAGTTGGTGGACGCTGCAGATACATTTTGTACACTTTGTTCCCCTCCGTCTGATCTGGAAATGGTGGCCTGAAGAACACTGTGCACTTGTCCGTCCAGCAGACCTTGATGTTCAACAGCTGAAATACCATCTCCGGTTCGAGGGGTGTTACCGTGCGAAGTAATGAATGGGCGGCCTGGTAGCCAGTGACATGTGTGTAGTAAAGACCCTCAGACGTGGCGCTTTCATGCATTTTTGTGACATAACTACTTACGTATTTGAGAAGAAGGGCCTTTCCATCTACCAATTGGACGTCGGTTTGGCAATGGAGGGATCCCAATAAGGTGGTGATATAGGCGCGTATGTGTCGCTCAGTGTCGTCTTCAGTGTGCTGGAACTGCAGGGTATGTCTTCCATTATGTTCGGTGATGAACGAATTCGGATACTCACGAACGGGTAGACAGGACTTGTCAGATTTTTGGATGGATGCCACGGTGAACGCGTCTCGTGCGTTTCCCCAGGGCACTGAGGCGTGAAGAAGGTCTGCTCTGGTGGCGGAAATGTCCTTTACCCAGACGAGCATATGAAGATGAAGAGTGCCGCGTTTCTGGAACTGAAAGCGGTAAAAAAAGGTTTGTAAGTTTTGGAAGTTGGGTCTTGGAGATTAGTTAATACATTTGTTCGCCATCGATTGCAATTTCCGCCAGTGAGGTATCCCCGGCGATTTGTTCCAGGACGTGTGCGATGTGGAGAGTTTCAATGGTCAGGGTTTACGTGACGTCCGTAAAGTAACGAGATCTCATTTCCTCGAGAAATGGCGGAAAAGGAAATGTCCATTCATACGGACTAATTGTAATGAAGAATGATTGATAACTATATTGGTGCACGGCATCTATGAGATACAGGTTTTGATGTTGCCAGAAGGTCTTTGAAAGTGATTTATTTTCCAAGCTGCGATTGGGTGAGCAACCGGAGGCCTTGGAGGCTTTGACTGCACCAGTAATGGTCTTAAACAGCCACCGGTCGTACTGGTACTGTGATATCTCAAAGTTGATGGAAAAGTCGTGGACTGGTGACAACAGCGTGCGCATAAAGCAGGGCTTTCAATAAGATTTGAAGTAGGCGTCTGCCCATATAATAGTAGGCGGCTGTGACTATTTAGGTGGCCGAAGGCCACCTTTTCTAGGGGGGTGTGGGGGCATGCTCCCCCAGAAAATTTTGAAATTTAGAAGCTCGGAAATGCGATTTCCAGTATTCCTGGCATGAGAAAGTAAAGTTAATGATGCATGCCATTAACCCTTTAATTGGCAGATTTCTGTGTGTTTTTCAAGAGCTTTTGTGAACATGTAAGGTAATTGAGTTTGGCAGGAGTGCTTGCCATGTGACTTACCAAGCCCCAAGCTGCAACCCCACTCTTAAATTTACACCAAAGATCATGATATATGGCCAGTGTGGTCGTAAAGCTATGAGAAGATGCTGTTATTCAACTGAAAGTATAGCTTATTTCTTCATCAAAATCTTGACAAACTTCTTCCCTTCTTAAATAATTTTGATGATTACACTGGCCACTAGTTCAGTAGTAATTTATACTTTGACAATTTCAGTACTGTTTCTGACAGTTCTAATTCTAGCTTTTTTGACCGTTTTGAAAATTGCAAAGTCAAAATTTATTCAAAATACCTCTTCCGGTTCGTGGTTTCTTTGTAAAGAATGAAAACAATTCACTTTGTCCGAGGCTACGCTTGGCTGCCATCTTTTTTCAACCAACCACGTGGTAATAGTTTGGGAGCGAGGCGAAATTTCATTATGATACCGCTGAAAATGGCGGAGCGTTCCTCAATCAGTTGCGATCCGTCGCGGTACAGAAATCGTGTTGATGTATGCTTTATTCAAAAATTCTCAAGGCAAGAGTGCGCTATATTTTATCAGATTTATTTCAACTGAAAAATGGGTAGGCTGCAAACATTTTAAGAGTTATATTTTTGCAGTATTTGCTGACAAGCATGGCCAAGTAGCCGGTGACTCGATGACTCGCAGCCGCCGGAGCTCCGGCGGTAGCCGGCTTCTAATGAAAGCCCTGGTAAAGGCGATTTTCCCACTAGCCCGATTGTCCTGGCCTTCGAGTATACTCTCACAGAGGGAAGTGGTGTGGTACAGGGCAGGCCACAGAGCGCACTCTACACCCCGGTAAAGTGGAGAGGAAAAGGTTTCGTAAAGGAATGGTGGTCGTTCGCCTCTGAAATGCGTGAGAATGAAACGGGAGTAAGAGCTGTCTTCCTTCATTAGCAACAGATCGTACACTTTCTGGAGGAATGATCGTCTGCATGGATCCTCAACAAGACAGATCTTCTGTTGTACCATTTGTTTGCACCAGGATATCCGAAACGGTCCCGTTCTCTGGCAGTAGCCGTTAAACATGCGGATGTAGTCGCCACAGTGGATGTCAAATGGACTGAGGAGCCGCTGATCTTCTATGGTCAGGTTCCGCAAGAGGAGAGGGACATCATCAAGGTCAGGAACGACATATGTGGCATTACTGCACTTGCAGGTATTGTGAAGGGGTGTGGCAGCCTTTCGGCGGAATGCTGGAAGGAGCTTTCTCGGTTCTAATTTCCCGCACTTGGGACAGAAGGTCCAGCTCTGGCAGCGGGCCCAAAATTCGAGGTCTGTGGCCTGTTCAGTGTGTATGAGGGGCTCTCCGTCAGCGTTTTGAAGACGATTGGTGGCAATAAAGGAGTCTTCGGAGTCCTCCTGTTTCTGTTGACGCTCTCGTTGTCGCTCGGCCAGCTGGTGTTGCCTTTGTTGGGAGTCTGGATATTGAAGTAGGGAGGCAGAGTGACGTCTCTCCCAAAAAGAGTGTGCATTTTCGGATGACCAACCCGACGCCATGAGGTGACTAGCAAGGAAGGGAGTGGCGTCTCAGTGTTTGGGATAGTAATGGCAGGTGACATGCAGAACATGGAATATCGATGACATGTAACCATGCAAGACGAATCGTTTAAAGTCATGAACACTTGTAAGTGTTATTTTAAGTGCCAAAGTGTAACAGACCATCAATGACTTTGAACAATACTTCAACTGCTAATCTTGCAAGGTCACGGCGACTGAAGGAAATAACAAGGTATTAACGCGCCGCCCTACGGCGTTGTGTTGCTAGTACGTTCACGATTGCCCATAAGTTTACAGGGCCCTACTTTGAGCGTAGCAGCACAAGAACTCTTGTAATAGAAGAGTATATGATAATGACATAATGGCAAACAGCAAGACATGACAAACAAAACCCTCGACAGCTCCCATACATGTGATATACTAACAGTCAATTATAGCACATGTATAGGCCCGGAAGGTAAATAAAAAAAGACGTAAATCAAACCGTCAAAGGTGTACGCAGCCGTTATCAGGGCGCAGCAATAACAATAACGACTGCGTACGCGGAAGATAGCCCAGGGAGCGTACTAGGCTGTCTTAGAATTCGGCAGTGATGACTCTAAGACATCGTTCCTTCGTTTGGGCGCCTTAAAACTGACAAAACAATAAGAAAATAACTCACCGACTCGAAATGTGAGACGTTGGAGATGGTAAAAAACAATTGCAAGTAAATGCAAAAGACGTTAGTAAAATGGGAATGTTAAACATAACATATCGTTGACCCGGAGGTCTTGTAGTATCTGCCTTGTACCCAGACTTTCAGGAGGCATTTGTAGTGTGTGTTGAGGAGGGAAAATGGAAAAGATGATATTAGATATTAGATATTAGATATTATGGTCTATTCAACCATCTCGAGTCGAGGTCCTTCACAACTACATTCAGGCATTCCATGCACTAATGAAGGGAGTGTGGGTCCTAATACACTACTCACTCTCTACAAACTACTGTGGTAACTGTCATGATTTTTTGTGGCTTTTAGTTCCAATTCCCAAGTGTAAATTGTGCTAATGTGATTTCCAAACTGCTCATTGTTACCGCTAAATAGGCCATTTTACAGTTATGGATGGAAGAGACTAAGGGTGACCTTGTTTTGATACAAACCTTCTTTGCTTTGTTATGGAAATTGTTCTTGAAAAATACTTTTTAGCATAAGAATAAATTGATTTACATAATAAAGCAAGAAGGTTTGTATCAAAACAAGGTCACCCTCAGGCTCGCTTCCATCCACAACTGGAAAATGGTCTATTAATCGTCACCGCCTCTCCAATACAGAAGCTGCATGACCATGAATTATCTGGTGTGCTGCTTTCTTAGAAAAAAGGGTCTTGACACAATTCAGAAATGGCATTGTTTCATATGCAAATTTTGTGCCTCTTGCCCTTTATTTAAAATACAGCATTAAGAGTCTCACAGTTCTCACTTTCCTTTCACTATCTCTTTTCTCCGTATCATGAAGTTGTATCAGTAATAGTCCAAGCTATATTACTCATAAACTTGAGTTGAGCACCCTGTAATCTTTTGAAGTGTCTTGTGGTGGCTTGTCTGATAGGGTAGCTGTTGAAAGATGTCTTTAAATTGTTTTTGCACTCAGCATATTCGCTGACTATTAAGATTGTTGGTGGGCATATTGTTACTTGATTCAAGAAGATGCTAAGTTTTTAAGAATAATAAGAAGAGAAAACTAACTAATAAACTATGGACCGCTAGGATTGTCAAGTAAGAAGCCACTCCAATACTTTAAAGTGTACAGTAATGCTAGAATTCAAAATGTAGGTAATTAAAAGCATGTGCCAAAAAACTTTTGACGGAACAGCAGCCCTAAAGTAGCTGTGTTTTTATTTCTTGCCTGCTAAAGTAGCTGCGTTTTTATTTCTTGCCTGTAGGGTCGTAGCTCCTCAGGTTCCTGCCTCAGTGAAGTTTAGTTTGATTTTTAAAAAGAAAAGTCATAAATTTGTACGTTCCCTGCGAGTTTGATGTTGGAAACAACATCAACCCATTTTGCGTGAAGTCAAGGAAACAAATGGAATCGAATTTTGTGATTCCATTTGGACTTAACAGCGATCAAATGTTTTTAATCTTTGTTCCATGGTTTTCACGCGCTTCCCTCATAGCTTGAGCGAAGGCTAACAAGAATTATTTTCTAAATGCTAAAGGCGTTTCAAATTTCGCTGAGATTATATTTTGTAAGTGTCAATTGATTATTTTTGAAAATAACAGGTGGACCACCACAAGGTTTTAAATTAATTGTAGCATCAGTAAAGTCTGCGCATGAAGGTCTCCTTTAACCATGTTGGGGTAAAGTGTAGATATTAATGTTTTTCAGTTCGCTCTTCAGGCATTCTTTAAGAACACCTACTTGTAGAGTTATGTCCGGATTGATAATAAACTCACAACCAATCTGGCGCGAACTGAAACTGCGAAACCCAACTGCAACCAATTCTAGGGGTATTGAACCACTCTTGCAGCTCTGCTGTGGTTTAGGTTTGTGTTTACCATGAGAAAAATAATTTTAAATAATTTATTTAACCTCAGGGTTGTCCAGGTTTCACTGTAAGACAATGACTGTCGTTTATTAGGATTGTAGACTCCAGGAAGGCGGTTCAGGCAAGGATACCTGTGTGAGTTCCTTGAGGCACAGGAAAAGTCTTCAAATTCTGGTGTCAGAGCAATATATGTTTTTTCTTAGTATTTTTCTTGTAGTCTTCGAAATTTTTAATTATGTTATTATTTTATTCAAGTATTTTATGTAAGTGAATTACTTTGATTAAAATGGTACATTTGCTAACCCTTAGAAATAGTGAAAAAAGAATTTTCTTAAGAATGTGCTTGAATATTTGCTCTATTTATTCTTCGCATGAAGTAGTGATGATATTATGTAAAAAAGTGGTACCACACTAGTAGTCAAGCTTAGGCAACGGTTATCCAAGGCAATGGCTGCATATGACAGTTAGTCCCTTGGGGACAAAGGGCTCATTTTCGAGCTGTTTAAATGTAAGCCATTGATATAATTATTATATATGTGTTGCCGTTTAAATTTGACCGTATTATACAAATGCAAGCAATATTCTGATAAAGAACTTTTGCTAGAAATGCTTAAGCTAACAGTTTTTTTGTGTGAGAATTGGCTAGACTACTATGGATTTTACATGTCTCTCTGGCATATAGGGTATGATGTTGAAGAAGGGTCTCTGTTTAATTGTGCGGAGGTGGTGTATTTGTGCATATTTTGCATCTGCAGTGTCACTAGCCATCTATTCCCCGGTGTGTGCAAAATCCATACGATTTCAACTTATCAAAACCGTCTAGGTGCCATAGGAAATTTGGACCTCTCGCTTTGTATTGACGCCTTTGTCAACTTATAAGTGCTTCAGGCTACCAACTGCTCAAAACATCAGAGAGATAATTTTGGAACTGGCTCACCAAGAACTATTGCAAAGGCCACGTTATGTTGCTGAATGCTGGGCCCCAGTTGTTGCCACTGTCAAAACCCATGAGTGCTTTTACAGTGTAAAAAAGATGATGGAGCTATATTCTGACGTGAAGCCTTTCTCTAAAAAGGTTATACAGGCACTGAAGGCAACACTGAAAGAGGTGACGAAAGGCCATTTTGGTCATGCAAACTTGAAGGTGGAACCTTGTCATTTCAAAGGCAGTAAATGTTGAAGGTGGTGGTTGTCCAGGCGCCGTTTTGGTTGATGTTTTACCGTTGTTTTAAAACCAAAATTTGTTATGTAGTAGATAACATTATTGAGGCAAAGCAGTCAAACCGGACAAAGCAGATCAAGAAGTTTGTAGGATCACTTGATGTACCATCGTTTAAGATCTTTTTAAAATTTGACTGGTAGCAGTGTACTTATAACAGATCAAATATCAATTTCCCTTTTCGCAACAGAAGGCCTGGCAAGAAGACCAATTACCCATACATGCGGCCCCACATTGGAGATCCCCTGGACTGGCAAATACCTCATTAAAATGTTGACGAAGCAAAACGTGTAGACAGCAAATGAAGGAGTGGCGGAGAAGCAAAATTTGTAGTGGTGCCATAAAAACGATGTCTAAATAAAGAATTGAAACTAGTGAGTACTTTCCTGAAAAAGTTGAAATGGAGCACTCTTGTATTGAATCCGTGCCTGGTACAAGCCAACCCCAGCGGAATATCACTTGCGTATGACGCCTCGATATAAATTACATTATGTCGCGCCATAATGTTTGGTTATTAGGGAAAATTAAACCTTAATTATCTCCGTGCAAAACGCTGAACCCATGGCTAAAAGAGGATGTGCTATCCCTTGATATCAGTGGTACTCACGATGTTATAAGACTCTTTAACCATACTGGCTTGAATCTATGGTTTCATTTCATTCAAAGCACAACACAGAGGAAGTGGGCATTTACATTGTCATGGTAGGGTTAACTAATATGATGTTTGCATAAAAGGATGAACCCATGGGTTGAAAACATGTGTGTTCCTTAGATATCAAATAGATGATCACAAAGACTTAAAACGCAACTCGAGATACCACACTGGGTTGAACCCATGATTTAAATAATACCTAAATCCATACGTTAGTTCAACGCTATGACAGGGCCTTTAGCAATCTTAACCTCGGATGGAAATTGTTTCCTCTCTGCAAGCAAATGGAAATGAGGGAGAGGTTTAGAAATACACTGCCATATCCCGATAACTAAATGACCAAGTGCCATGTTTGAAAAACCAGACTTTTCGTTTGAAGTTGAAATATAGACAACACTGTATCTTTTCAGCTTTTTATTAGAATTTCATAATTTTTGTATTACAGACTTTTAAAAGCAATCTGAAGACTTACCTTATGAGGGAGAAAAATACGTGCAAAATTGCTCCATGCAAAACTACAACGCCTTTTGCGATAGGAGTCTATGGTTTTTAAGTGGTAAAAGTACTCGAAGAGAGCCACGTGACTGAAGGATGAGTGAGAGAGAACCCTGGGAAAGAGAATGCAAATTAAGGAAATTTGACAGCGCATGAGAGAGTTCACAAAAGAGAATAGGCCGAGTAGAAATGCTCGTTTCCTGGAAGGACTAGGGAGAACAAGACACCACATGGGAACCAGTAACAAATTTGCTGGCATATATGGTACCGGCCTTCGGCAACCACCACAGGAAGCAGAAGCAGTTCAGTGTTCACATACATGTTGCCTACATTGGTAAATTGTTGCTGTAGCTACAGGACTGCATCTAAATTTTATTTTCTTTGCAAAATGGCCCCATGAGATAATGTTTATGTATAAGGATGAATTCATGGGTTAAAAACATGTGTGTTGAATTTGGAGTGAAGGGACTTATGATAGGTTGGACATGGAAATGTTAAAACTCCCCGTCCATTTTTTCTGTGTGTTCCTCAGATATCATTTACATCATAACAGAGACTTAAAACTCAACTCCAGATACTATATGGCTTAAACGAATTCAACTTACATTAAATGTTCGAACAGGGATTTTCCATACTTCGGGGTTGGTTACATTAAATCTATGTTAATGCTTAAGCCTGAAGCGATGGCTACAAAGACATGCCTGTTCTTTTCATTTCACATAGATGGTAACGACGAGAAAAGACGAAACCTGAAAGGGATAAACCAGTGGCTAAAATACGTGTGTTCCTCAGATATCACGTAGATCATGACAAAGACTTAAAACGCAACTCGAGATACCATACTGGGTTGAATCTATGGCTTAAATGAATTAAACTTACGTTAAATGTTCGAACGGGGATTTTCCATACTTCGGGGTTGGTTACATTAAAACTACATCAATGCAAAAGCCTGAACCCATTCATTCATTCATTCATTTTTTATTTGCCATACATACAAAATTTTACAATGCAAGGTTGGAACAAGAAGATTAAAGAAAAAGTAAATAACTAGGAGACCTGAAAGAAACCACGAGGCTTAAAATGAGCCAGGTCTCCTCAACTTAGGATAAACTAGTCTTGATAATGTAATTATGATATGGGCTTATGATGGTGAACTTTGACCGTGGACTCACACACACGTACACACACATACGCACCCCTGCATTCTTGTGAGGACCATATTTCCAGACCCTAGTTGCGAGGACACCCTTTTCCACAGCAGTTATCCAAATGATACTGGGGCATTTATTAGCTGACTTCTTGGCCTCTTAAAACATCTGGTCGAAATTAGAAAAAGGCCAATATTCTGTGTGGGGACACTGTTGTGGGGACACTTTACGTTGCGAACTTTGCCTACTTGCAGGGACTGTGGTCTGGACAGTACCTATGGGCACACAGAGCTACACACCCGACTTGTGGGGATTGCATCTTGAGACAGTACTTATGGGTACACATGGCAAAACACCTTACTTGTGGGAACTAGTTGGACAGTGCGTATAGGGACACGTCAATACACCCAACTTGTGCTTGTTGGACAATCATTTGCTCAATTAGACAGACC